>JARJLG010000193.1:0-189992 GCA_029448575.1 Mycena maculata
TTCCAAGCTCCTTTGTCTGTCCTTTGTCTGGCAAAGAACAATTGATGGACTGTGATATCGGCTTTGTTTAGCAAAGAAACATCTTAACAACATCACAAAATTTGTTTCACATTTTTCACTTTGATTTCAAGTCAAAAAAGTGGTGAAAATGTTTTAAATTTTTCACTTCTTTTTTCGGTGAAAAATGGCTATAAATTGAACGACATTTTTTATCAATTTTTTCACTCAAAAATGTGAAATGTTCAACCAGTGTACTGCAAGTTCAAACTTTATTTCAGAGATGTAGATTTGTAAGGGAAGAAATTGGCAACTCCTTGCCAGTGCTAATCTCAAGTTATTGCCCCACCAAACGGTACTGTCTTAACTTCCGTTCGAAGTTCCTGTATGGCCGCGGCCACTCCTTTTCGTAATCAATGTGGCAGAGGCACAGATAATCTCGGCTTTCCAGCCCGATCCTTACCGCACCTTTACCTTTCACCGGCTTCATCCTGCTCAACGTTGACGTTTCCAGTTTCACCACTGTATCTATGGCAGCCTGTCGATTCACCCTCTGTCTTCCTTGATCAACAAATGGCGGCATGGCACCTGGATCCGCGATTTCGACTCGTAGATGTGATTTAGACTTCCATCCCTCCCCCACAAGATAAAATGCTTGCTCTCAATCTTTTATTCTTCGTTATGTCCCCTTTTGTCCCAGAATTCAAGCGCACAATTCTTGCTTCTTGCAGTGCTCGCCCAAGACCCGTGAAACCCATTTTACATTCTCTCAAGTTTTTTTTTTCAGACATTGCAGCCAAATTCCTTTTCCAGCACCGCTCCCTCTTCCGTGGACACCACGCGCTTGGACGCTCGGTCGCACTTGTTTCCAACCAACGGGACGATTGGGTTCCTGCCTTCGACTGGCTGGACGAAGTCCCGAGCGTGAATCCCTGGCTTTCTCTGAGTGCAGTGGTTCCACTGTAAATGTAGTAGAAACACGAACCGCACCCACTGCACTCGGAGCGCCGCGTGTTCTTCTGGTGGCTGCCTCAGTAAACATGGGGACATTGATTCTCTACACACTTTGGCTACACACACCTGCGAGTTGTCCAACTCCGCGTAATACATGTGCTGGTTGACTGCAAACACTTTCCGGATGCTCATTCCACCTGCTGGATCGATGAC
Organism: Mycena maculata; assembly: GCA_029448575.1. Taxonomy (NCBI): domain Eukaryota; kingdom Fungi; phylum Basidiomycota; class Agaricomycetes; order Agaricales; family Mycenaceae; genus Mycena; species Mycena maculata. Next base: position 1,165 of record JARJLG010000193.1, read on the forward strand.
TTTTCGTGGCTGACTGTCCCAGCCCGAACAATCAGATTGCGCAGCTTCCTTCCGCAGCCCCTGCCTTCCCCAAATACCACCCTCGTGACCCCTCCTCCTAAAGCCAGGAGGTTCCGATCCTGATCCTGATAGGTTGACGGGTGTCCAGGAAGGAGACAGTGTCAACCAGCTACCTAACATCAACAGTTGTTTTATCTTGTTCCCCACGTGCGCCTTGCCTGCGGCCGTGCTCTTGAACTTATTCGGAGACTCGACAAACCTTTCTCTGTCTCAAAGTACATCTCTTCGTCTCAGTCTGCGCAGGCAAACAAGATGAGAATTCACTTGTCGCTCGGTTACCATCCTTGAATGATATCCCCGCACTTCAAGTCTTTTTCGAACCGCATACTGTTACAGCTCAAAATTAGCTCGGAATCCCAGTTGGTCCGCAGTCTACCCACCTTTTCCACAGAGTGAGAGATCTTCTCTTGTATTCAGCGAGCGCAAATCTGACGTGCCTACATCTGTCTAGGTGCCCACTTTTCCCAATCTCGTGCAAAAACCACCGAGAGTTGGCGGGACTGCGTATTGCGGATTATTCTACTGAGAAACCTGGTTTTCAATGAAAGCCCCACTTTTCGGAGAAACCTTTGAAACATCTAATTGAAAGCCCCTCGGACATCACTGATGGATGCAGGGCAGAACCCGCCGATCGGATCAAACCAATGTACTTCGACATAACCATGTCGTGAGCCTGATTGCATTGTCCAGCACACTGAATCCCCAGATTATATTCAATGCAATGGTCCCAGATGTACTCTGCAGGTCCAGGTGTGATACCAGCAGTTCTTGTCAACAGGCTTTGACGTGATTCTGTGTGCGCGACCTGACAAAATTGCATTTGACATCTATACAAATCATGTAAGATCTCGGTTGCTCCTGCTATATGAAGGCCTGGATGTCCATATGCTGTATACTTCTGTCTGATTCACTGATTTTACCTTGTGGCTGGCCCTTTCCAGTCCAACCAATCATCTAGCTAAGCAATTCTAAAGCACAACAAATCTATGCGGATACAATTTCACAAGATAAAAGGCATGAAAACCTGTCTGCAACCTGTCTGTGAGGACTTGTTCATGGATTATGAATATCAACGGCTGAGAGAGATCACGTGACCAAGTGCCGCGCTGCCGCGTCGGCACCCGCCTGGCCATCTGGCCACGGAGAACCCTTGATATCCGGGTTTCCAAATAACACCAATTTTTTCATGGGGGTTTCCATTGAAAGCCGGGTTCCTCAGTAGAATAATCCGCGTATTGCATTGAATTTCCCGACTGATATGAAAAGCGACTTCACACGCCGGCCCATCTTCGTCTGCTCTGTATCCATGGTGTCGGCTGCGCACTACGCCGCAGCGAATCAATGGTAACCAGTGGTAACCGCCCAACCAGTGGCCGCATGTTGGAGGTCTTCTTTGACAACTCCGAGATATTACACCGTACATTCGGGGCACCTCCGCTGAAATGCGAAATCAACATACACTTCTCGGCAAGGCCAGTCACCTGGCTGAGTCAAATCTTTGACCAGGATGCTCTTGGGCGAACTTGAATTTCGGTTCAATATAAATTGTAAATTCAATGTTCACTCGGTCGCCGTGAGCTCGGTAAACACCCAGGTATGCATCTTTCAGATCTCTCTGTACTGTTATCTCTGGTTTAACTTTCGTGGTCTGTGGCCTCCATGAAGCGCGGAAATCGTCAGCGGAATTATTCGACGGCAGGAGAAAAGGCAGCTTACACCAAACTGATGACAGAAATGTGATTTACTCGGCCCACAACCCACCCGTCGGGGCGACAAGTTCACGGAACTACCCCATTGATCCTCATTGAATGGGATGGTATCACGTAAACACTCAACATTCATTTAATAGCGCGAGTTGTGGGGACTGGAAGCAACTACCCAACTCTCAACGCACTTCCAACTACCCCAGATACAACCTTACCTCGTCGCAAACATGTCAGTTCCTCAAAGCTACTCCATGCTCGACATCAGCGGCAAATACTCCTTTGTTAGTGGTGATACGGTGGTGGTCGCGGGAGCTAATTGCTGCACCAAAAATTCTACAGAACAAGGCCCTGAGCGACACAGATATGGCGGGCACCATTCTGACGCACCAAGTGGGTGAAAAGCTGAAGCAGAAGGCGGTGACCGTCATGTCAGATTCCACGGTGTCCCTCAAGCACTACAAGGACGCTGATGGCATCGAGCGCATCGAGATCCAACATGTGAGTTCAATCTTTGAATGCACGTCACTCATCCGTTACTTGGCATTGTAGCACGTCGCCGACCATCCCCCGAGAAGCCTGGCACAGATCTTGACGTGGACCGAGCAGACCAGCGAGTCGCCGCTCTTCGGCAAGATCGTCACCAAGGAGAGGTATATGTGTTGTGTCGCTCAGGAAAGAAATAAGAAATCCTCAAACTTTGCTTGACGTAGACGGGTAAAAACTTCGGAGCTCGATGACAACTACCTCCAATCGGGCTGGACGGCGGACAGCATCGAGGAGGGGGTCATCCAAGTGGACATGCGCAGTGCGGCCAACACCCAGTGGACTCTGAGCCAGGTTCGTGACTGCTTGTGAAGCAATCGAATAGTGCACCGGATTATTTTCCCCGTAGGTTTGGGGTATCGAGGAAATCAACGGTGCTCGCCACCACGTGCGGCGCACGAAGTTCACCGGCGGCGATGGGAACATTCTTCACGCACGCCTCGTTTTCGACTACAGTGGGTTCAGTGTTTAATTGGGTGCTCATGTTGAACTGATTTCTGTTCAATGGACGCAGTTGGCCCGCTCTGAACCCAGGACTCCGCAAGACGAAATAGATAGATATTTTCATGTGAATCGGATAATTTTGATGGTTCAGTTCTGGATTTACAATAAATTTGGCGAAGAAAGACCTTCATCCGACGTTCTGTATCTACGGATTCGTCGCCCTTTACCGGATTGAACTCTCAGGTATCAAACCCCACAAAACAAAAATCTGAAATAAAGCATGCGTCCAGACATACTTAGATCAGTAGGCTTCAAGCTTCAGGGGACCGCGAGAATACTCTTACTAGAGCACCATGCTATGAAACAATCGACATCAACTGTCGAATGATGGCCGCTTTGCACCTAACTCGACCGCAATGCCTCTTCGGCCCTCGATAACATATCTTAGCCCATTCAAATCAACCCAAAAATTGGCTTTGAGTCGAGGAGAGAGTACGACATTACTTCACTTACGGTATCCCCTAGGGTCTTGAATTCCGTTGGGTGGCCAACTCGCAGGCTATGCACGACGTAGGTACCGGCGTAGTAAATCAACTTTCCCTCACCGACGAAAAACCCTTCTCGTCCCCGCAGGAGGTCATGTCTGTGACCCATTTGTCTTCGGAGTGGCAGTACCTGTGGGTGGGCTCGAACCTCAGCGCGTGAATTTTTTTTTTACACCATTCGGTGGGTTTGGGGGGAAAATAAGATTCGGCTTGTTTTTTTGGCCAGTCAGTCTGCAGATGGAGGAGGAACGGGGTAAAACCTGGTAGTCGGGTGACCCTACAGGATAAATCAGAATTGGGCTCGGAATGAAGAACAAGAGGCATACGAGTGTGGGATGGAGCCGAGGTCGTCGATTGGCCACATGCCTTCACAATCGAAGTTAGGCCGATCGCTCGGGATAGACAAGGGGGCCAAGTAGCAGAGCTGGGGAAAAAGCTCCTCTTTCATTTTCTGTGAAGTGTTTAGCATGCTGTTCCTCGAAAGCCCACCTTTTGGCCTGTCTGATGTCCTTTTTAGTTTTGACCGCTTGCGGCTTTTTTGGACCAGCACAACATGGTCCGCCTCGGCCGCTGGACCTTGCTTGACCGACTGGACCGTGAGAGAGCGGCCAAGCTTACGTACAAAAAAGCCATTCTCAAATATCAAGATAAAACCCACACATCCGTCTTCCGCGTATACTGGTCTCACGCCACAAGGTCCTATGATACAGGCAAGGCATAAATAGACGTGCATGTAGGTAAACCACCGACCCTTCGAAGACTGGAAATTTGGAGGTGACTTTCTTCGAGCTTGGCATGCTCTGCAGCAAACGCCGGCCCGGAAGAGGTAGCCACGCTTAGTTCGTATAGCTTATCCACAATCCGCCTTTTTCTTTTTCAAGAAGAAAAAAGCGCACGAAGTATATCACCTGCTTGAATGCAACGTCCATGGCCTCCTTCGCATCGCGCAGAACAAGGATCTCCCAGTCCTTGACGCTCGCCTGTCCTCCAACTTCACCGTTTCTCTCTTCAGAGCCGAGTTTTCCTGCATTTCATTTCGAACATGTCGCGTTTGTTTAATGAAAATCCGCGGTACGCACCTCCTCTGACTTGGCCCCCCTCGCAAGCAACACTGTGACCTCGGACTGTAATCCAATGATCTGGTTAACCGAGCGCTTGAAGGAGGCTCGGAAATGGTCTTCTTTCCACCGTCTTCTTTCCACCGGGGCACGCGCAATCTCGACAGAGTGCAAGACCAGGATCCCGAATGCATCTTTGTACACACAGAGAGAAGAGACAATACAAAGCAAAGCTGGCTAAACCTGTAGAGTAGGATTATTGAGAGAGGGCATAAGCAAGTCCGCACAATAGCAAAGGCGTAGAAATCCACAGAACCCTGAGATTGAAGTACAGGCGGAAGAAACGCAGCGAATCACAGCAGAAAGAAGCCGGGCATCGCACCGCGGAGGCGCCCCAGCCGCCACTTGATCGTGCTCATATGGCCGTGGAAGCACGCGGGGCAGAGCGTGCCCGCGAACGCATCGTCGCGGAGCATCCAGTCGAGCTCGCGCACGAGCCACGTGCTCCACGGGGACTTGGGGTCCGGCGCAAGGCGCGCGCGCCAGTACTCCGCACGGCGCGGCGCGCAGTGGGCGCACGCGGCGTTGTTCGCGCACCCGGGCTCGGTGAGCGGGTCGACGGCGATGCGGAGGAGCGCGTCCTGGAGCGCCTCGCGGCCCGCGATGAGGCGGCGGAGATCGTTCGGGGAGAGGACGAGGTGCGAGCGGCCGCCGTCCGCGCTCGCGTGGAATTTTTGGACGGAGAGCGCATAGAAGGCGGCGGGGAGGATTTCGGGGACATTGCATTCTTGTGCAAGGGTGATGGCTTCTGTGGTGGTGATTAAGAAGGTAAAGGTGAATGGCATGCAGACGAAAGAAGACGCACCAGCAGCGTGGGGGAGGGCGTTGAGCCGCATGCTGACGACGTCGACGGGCCATCGGGAAGATAATTCTTCGATTGCCCACCTGCGCAAGCCAGGGATCTCGTATTTGGTGGAAATGCGGAGTGCGCCGGATAGGATGTCGAATGTTACTACTTGGTTCAGGAACTCACTGGGTGGGGGATGCTGAGATCGAAAGGAGAAAAACCTGGATTCACGCACTCGTGATGATATATCCACGCCAACGCGACTTCCCAGTCGGCCAGCGCGTCCCCGACCAGAGCCACACTCGGACACCCGTCAATCTGATCGGTCTCGAAGGGCTGGGGAATATGCAGCATGTCGGAAAAAATAACAGAGCATTGGAGGCGCCTTCGGTGGACCTTGAGCAGACGTGTTTGGATCTCGAGGACGATGTCGCCGTCGGGGAACCAGAATTTTTTCAACGGTGCGCAGCTGGAGTCTTCGCAGGATCGCGAGCAGTCTGAGACGCGCCGCCGTTTGGATAAAGGAGCAAAATCATTGAAGGTGTCGTCTGGCACAATATCCATCGATGAAGATGTGCAGGACATGAGAGTGGAGACAAAGGAGACGCGTGAGTCGTGACTGTGACATACGCGCCGCATCACTTTTGCCTTTGCTTTTGCCACTTTGTTGCCACTCATCGCAATTTTCTGATTCAATCTTGGTTCTGCTTCAATGTCAACATTTGGCGCAAAAGGAAAAAAGAAATACCGGGTGACTCGGTCTCTTGATAGCAACTGGGATCTGTCTTCATTGACTCTTCAATCTGTTTGAGACTTAGGCTGAGGCTCTCGGCTCTTGTGTTCTTTGCTCTAATAGTCTCCACACCCTCAGGCTCTTCAGGTCCTTTTTTTTAAAAAAAAGTCTCATTCAATGTCCTCTGGGAATGCACAAACTTCCATGGTTGCCCGAGATTGCCCGCAGAAGAGCATAAGAGTCCAGAGATCATCAGCCTGAATTTGATGCATTACTGCGGGCCTTGCTACCGACACATTGCTGCTCAGCTTTCTGGCTCTCGTCTTGGCTGTTCGAGCAAGCCAGGTTTCGTTCCAAGGTTCTTCCCCGGACACAGAGATTCCGGTTCGCAGTGGGAAAACCTCAATGCCATCCCCAGTGCCAATGGAACAGCCTACCTCGTATTCGACACTGTCACCTCCTTTCTGAAACACTAACCCAACACCCGTTATCGCAATGGTACGCCGTGTCCTGTCACCACGCACCGGTGTTCACTGTTCTGCGCAGACCATAACATAGTCCCAGTCACTGTCCCGGTGAACACACTCCTTTACCACGGGCGTGCAGTCAGCAACTTGCCCACCGTCCCCGACTGGACCACATTCGACCCCGAGTGCTCATATACATTCTGCGGCACCCCCGGGCCTCTCGCAGGCGACACCATGGGATGCTGGCACCTCACGCTCATAACGACACGGCCAATGAAGGTGCTATATTTCGATGGCTCCAGCGGGGCGAAGATGCGGGAGGGGTCCCTCGACACGCAGGATCTGTTGATATTAGGGGAGGTCAATCCTATCCGGTTGAACGAGCGCATCCGGATTGAGAGACTCTGTGCCTGGGGGAAGGATCTGGGGATTGATGGATATGTGCAGTGCGTTGTTTCCTGTCTGCTACAATGTTGGCACACTTAATAATGTCCAACAGGATGGAGATGTCCTTGTGAGTTATTCTTTGGACAGGCGAGCGCACCACTGATCCCCCACAGCGAGCTCATGCTGTGCGATTTTCACAACGGCGTCAAACTGCTATCCGCCGACTTCGTGGCCGCGTGGTGGGCCCCGATGGGTGACTCGTCGGTAGTGGCTGATCCGCCGATGAACCAAAGCCCGATCTTCGAGCTCCTCCACGTCAAGCTCCTCCGTGCGGGCTCGTGGCACAACCACGACCCCGGCAAGACACACGTCATCCTGGACCTCACGCGCCTCGTCTTGTTCTACGACCCCACCCTCGCGCCCTCGCTCTTTCCCCTCCGCGCGGACAACGAGTGGAGCGGCGTCGACTGGCAGGTGCTGTATCGTGTGCTGGCGGACCGGTACGCGGACCGCCTGCAGATGGTGCAGCACCTCCTCAACACGACAACACCCACGAATGCACGCGAGCACCATAGGAATAACCACCAATTATTGGGACCGTTACATCGAAATGTTTGGGTCGTACCCGCCGCAGGCTCAAGACGGATTCACCCTCGCCATCGAAATGCGCTTGGATTCTGAAGTCTTTGGCGTCTCGTACGACGAAGACGAAACCATTGATTCGACCGCTATATTTGGCCTCGCCAAAGTCGAGTTTTTCGGTGATTGTATGGTGCTCGGATCAATCTTAACGAGTCCTTGAATGCATCGAGCTGCCTACACATCGTCAAGTGGAGGTCTGCATCAGTACCGAGGAATTGTTTGAAAGCAGCAGGGGATACTGCAAGAGCGGGAATCTCCCCTTCTCCACATTCCGGCCCTCGTGCGGTGTCCTGAATTTTGATTGTAAATTTTGTATTCAAATATAGTTGTGTTCTGATAGCAGATGAACTGGCATGTACTTTGTAGCTCAATGGTTATGTTGTGGATTCTCTTTTTTTGGCCATCAATACATCAGTCTTGTGGCAGTGGTTCGAAACTGCACGGAAGATTCCTTTTTCTTATGCCCATTAAATTGCCTAGAATCATTCTAACCGTCTTGCACATTTAATTAGAAACTGAATGGCTGCTGTCTTCCTTGAACCTGGAAACCGATGTCTGCCTCAATTATATTACCCTCTGCCCTGTACTCATTTATAGTACCGGCCACCTCTTTGCACAGGTTGACTTGTACTGAATGCTTGATGGCTTGTATCTTGTGCTGTTGTATCATGGCAGGTATATGGACAAAATTTCAGTAATTCAATGGGGACATCTGACTGTCCTCAGGCATCCTTGAGGTCACTACTGAAAAGAACAACAAAGAAAGCCAGTGTCAACCTTTGTGTACATCCAGAAATCAGAGGGATCAAGTAGCCATCTAGGCAACCACTATCTATCTTATGATCTGAAATCTATGCCCTCTTGAATAAGATGCAGCTCATGAAGTGAAATGAAACAGACTCGGGCATTTTGTTAAAACAAAGATATGTATTGGTGGTGGGATGTGGAAAGAGTCTCATAGCATTCTTCTGAGGATACAAGCCAACAGATCTCGACCAATAATATCCTCAGGGTGCACCAGGATCTATGTAATGCATCATCATTGGATGGTTTTGAAAGGCTATTTGAATTTCAGGGAGATTGAAAGCTGGCTGGGAGCCTGAAAAATGGAGAAGGCTCACATATTGAGGGCTGTAGAGGCTCAAACTGCTGGCTGGGATATCTGGGAGGACTCAGAGCTATATTACATACACAAAACTTATCATAATCACGCCTTAGGGCCTGAATCAGGTTGTTGAATACTTTGTGGCCCCAGAGCCATAAATACAGGCAAAAATGGGGAATTATGGGTCCAAAATGACACGAGGAATTCTCGTGTGGAAGGAGAACCCAGGAGACAGTGTCATACCACCTCCATAATATTTTCATATTTATTGAATCAATGAGAGAATGTGTGCGGCACACTGGTTGAACATTTCACATTTTTGACTGAAAAAATTGATAAAAAATGTCGTTCAATTTATAGCCATTTTTCACCGAAAAAAGAAGTGAAAAATTTAAAACATTTTCACCACTTTTTTGACTTGAAATCAAAGTGAAAAATGTGAAACAAATTTTGTGATGTTGTTAAGATGTTTCTTTTGCATTTTTTGACTGAAGTCAAGGTGAAAATGATGGTGAAAAAATCAAAAGGATTTAAAATCCGAAAAATCACCCATTATTGCTGTTTTAATGAGTACTTGGCCCGCGGTGAGTCCAATCCCAGACGGATTTTGGGGCCCAGCGGCATTTTAGGTGCATTTCAGGTCTCTGAATCCATTTCTGGTGTGCTTGGGCCCATGTCGTCTGCCGTTCCCTCACAGATTTAAAATCCGACCTAAAAATCAAGCAAAATGGCTGTTTTAATCAGTACTTGGCCTGCGGTGAGTCCAATCCCAGACGGATTTTGGAGCCCAGCGGCATTTTAGGTGCATTTCAGGTCTCTGAATCCATTTCTGGGGTGCTTGGGCCCATGTCGTCTGCCGTTCCCTCACGGATTTAAAATCCGAAAAACCACCCTTTATTGCAGTTTTAATGAGTACTTGGCCTGCGGTGAGTCCAATCCCAGACGGATTTTGGAGCCCAGCGGCATTTTAGGTGCATTTCAGGTCCCTGCATCCATTCCTGGTGTGCTTGGGCCCATGTCGTCTGCCGTTCCCTCACAGATTTAAAATCCGAAAAATCACCCTTTATTGCTGTTTTAATGAGTACTTGGCCTGCGGTGAGTCCAATCCCAGACGGATTTTGAGGCCCAGCGGCATTTTAGGTGCATTTCAGGTCCCTGCATCCATTTCTGGTGTGCTTGTTTCCATGCCACCCACCGTTCCCTCACGGATTCAAAATCCGAGAAATCACCCTTTATTACTGTTTTAAAGAAATGGATGCAGGGACCTGAAATGCACCCAAAATGGTGCTGCGCCGCAAAATCCGTCTGGGATTGGACTCACCGCGGGCCAAGTACTGATTAAAACAGCCATTTTGCTTGATTTTTAGGTCGGATTTTAAATCCGTGAGGGAACGGCAGACGACATGGGCCCAAGCACACCAGAAATGCATTCAGGGACCTGAAATGCACCAAAAATGCTGCTGGGCCCCAAATTCCGTCTGGGATTGGACTCACCGCAGGCCAAGTACTGATTAAAACAGCCATTTTGCTTGATTTTTAGGTCGGATTTTAAATCCGTGAGGGAACGGCAGACGACATGGGCCCAAGCACACCAGACATGGATTCAGAGACCTGAAATGCACCTAAAATGCCGCTGGGCCCCAAAATCCGTCTGGGATTGGACTCACCGCGGGCCAAGTACTCATTAAAACAGCAATAAAGGGTGATTTTTCGGATTTTAAATCTGTGAGGGAACGGCAGACGACATGGGCCCAAGCACACCAGGAATGGATGCAGGGACCTGAAATGCACCTAAAATGCCGCTGGGACCCAAAATACAATGTACTAAACAGATTTTGAATATTTTACCAATTTTTCTGTCAAAAAAACTTGAATTGCTTCAACAGTGAAAGGCAGACAATAGACAAAGGACGGACAAAAGACAAAGGACAAAGGACAAAGGACAAAGGACAAAAGACAAAAGACAAAGGACAAAGGACAAAGGACAAAGGACAAAGGACAAAGGACAAAGGACAAAGGACAAAGGACAAAGGACAAAGGACAAAGGACAAAGGACAAAGGACAAAGGACACAGGACAAATCCTTTGTCTGTCCTTTGTCTATTCTTTGTGTGTATTTTGTCAAAGAACAATTGATGGACTGTGATACCGGCTTTGTTTAGCTGCCAACCACCTTCGGAACACATGAGTGAAACACATGTGAATTCTGGGTGAGTTAGCTTTTGCCCCCACTGTTTGTTTTGCATTTTTTATTTCTATTTCTAGTGAAACAACTGGTCAAAAAACTGTTCATTTTTCCACCTTTGTTTTTACCTTGAAATGTGTATGAATTAATGGTATTACTAGTTCGAAGAAAAACATGAGGTTTGTTTCACATTTTTCACTTTGATTTCAATTCACAAAAGTGGTGAAAAATGTTTTAAAATTTTCACTTCTTTTTGCAGTGAAAAAATGCCAATAAATTGAATGACATTTTTATCAAATTTTTCACTCAAACATTTGAAATGTTCAACCAGTGATGTTTCGCATTTTTCACCTAGAGTTTCAGTCAAAAAATGTGAAACAAACATCTCAACAACATGACCAACTTTGTTTCACATTTTTCACTTTGATTTCTGGTGAAAAAGCTAGTGAAAAAACTTTTGATTTTTTCACCTTCATTTTCACCTTGAGTTCAGTCAAAAAATGCAAAAGAAACATCTTTGCAACATCACAAACTTTATTTCACATTTTTCACTTTGATTTCAACTCAAAAAGTGGTGAAAAATGTTTTGGATTTTTCACTTCTTTTTTCGGTGAAAAAATGCCAATAAATTGAATAACATTTTTATGAATTTTTTCACTCAAAAAATTGAAATGTTCAACAAGTGATATTTCGCATTTTTCACCTTGAGTTTCAGTCAAAAATGTGAAACAAACATCTTAACAATATGACCAACTTTGTTTCACATTTTTCACTTTGATTCCTGCTGAAAAAATTAGTGAAAAAACTTTTGATTTTTTCACCATCATTTTCACCTTGACTTCAGTCAAAAAATGCAAAAGAAACATCTTAACAACATCACAAAATTTGTTTCACATTCTTCACTTTGATTTCAAGTCAAAAAAGTGGTGAAAATGTTTTAAATTTTTCACTTCTTTTTTCGGTGAAAAATGGCTATAAATTGAACGACATTTTTTATCAATTTTTTCACTCAAAAATGTGAAATGTTCAAGTGGATTTGAACAGTTAGTCCCGATTCGGACTAACTTTGATGCTGGGAAAGATGTGTCAGCTAATAGTCTGAATCGGGACTAAATCTATTCTGGACACCGCACGACGGCCCACATTCCAGATGGTATTGGCCGAGCTGCCGGGGGTCCCGTGGGTAGTTTGCATGCATTGTATGTCTCTGTGACCATCTCGACGAGCGGACGTTGACAATATCATTTTTCCTCTGTAGGTCTGAGATCTCGGACCTGAACGAGGAAGGGGATTATCCGGGCGTACAGAAGATGAAGATTGAAATTCGTTCGAATTGACGAACGGGTACTGTAAGTACTTGTACCGAGGCAACCATCACGGTGACGATGGGCTCCATTGCGTTGCCCAAAACGCGCCGGGTCACGCCCTTGGTTGCCTTGCTCAGACTGTGACAAGGGCAAAAAATATTTATTTTCTCACAAAAAATGACTCAAAAGTGTCAAAAAATCTCCCAAACCGTCTTGATTATTGATTTTACAAGGGAAGTGAGCTTCAAATGTGCCTTGAAACAGGCCAGACTCGCGAGTTGAATATATTGGGTTGCCAGATTTTCAGCTGTCACGGGTGAATTTGGGCTGGTTGCGTTGCCCAAATTTCTTGATGGGGTCACGGGGGGTTGACCGGTTGCCTCGGTACAAGTACTTACAGTAGGCTCATGTCCAGCTGTTATAGTTGCAGCACAATGACGAGCAAGCAGGTATTGTGTACTATAACGGCTGGTGGCACTTAGCCATAAGCGAAGAGATTCCTTGGCCAAGGAGGTTTTGGAGAACTGAAATGTGCGCGGTTCCTCTCGGAGATACTTCCCAATATAGTATCATTGGAGTTTGAATTTCCCATCTCTTCGCTTACGGCCAAGTGCCACCAGCCGTTATAGTAAGTATTACCTGCTTGCTCGTCAATACTCCCGCACTATAATGGATGGACACGAGCCTAACGAACAGGCAATAAATACACTACCCCAGACTCTTTTTGCGAGAAAGTGATATATGTTGCCTTGTATCATAAAGTATGCGTCGATGCAACGCTGATGGCTTACAACTCACCTTGAACATCGAGGTGGAGAGGAGTTTTATGATCGAGGCAAGGGCACCTCCAACAGGTGTATTGGAGGACTGACCATTTGTGACTCTTCTTCCAAGGAAATGAAAACGGATGCACGTTGTACATGAGCAGTCCTTTCCTTCAAAAAGGTCTCCAATAACCATGCTAGATTTTTGAGACTGCAACCCACCAACACTGTCGAAATTAACACAGATATTGATCTTATGTTTGAGATGCCAGGAATACTTCTGTCACTAGGCTCGCAACGAATGTTCACCAAGATCATACGGGGATTGCGGCCCAGATAAATCCACATTTATCAACCTTGACAGAATCCGATGTTCAGTGCAAGAAATCTCAGAATACATGCCTTCCGATGAAACCATCTGGAAATCCATACGCTAATCCACATTACAACGTTTAACACAAGAATTTTTATGGAAGTGTATACACAATATTATCAGAGACTGCCTTCTCGGCCACCTTAGCACTTTTGGCCTCAAGCTCACATGGTAAGTCGAGAGGGTCTGGATGTTTTGGCTCTCAGATGAAGATATGGACCCTAGGAATGAGTGACAATATTTTCTCGAATTTACGCCCCAACTTCATCGCTCTTTGAATTTAGTTTCGGCGGCATCCCCGAAAAGGCAATAAACGGCCTAGTCGGCCACGCAGCCAAATCGTGAGCTTGCGCCGCTTCTATCCACCCCGCTGCATCCCAAATGGTTCAAGACATATAAACTAATGGTTCTAGACATATAAACCGTACATCTGAGGTGTATGGATAATAATACGAGCTCCTGTTCAAGCGAGGTGGGGCCCTAAAAGGGTTGTGAGAGCAGGATGGCAGGCCCTGTGAGATATAGATCACATCCAGGGCACAAATTATGATCCATATTCCTTCATAGGAAGTGTTTGAACATACTGAGTTGCACACAACATTTCCCACCCATACACAACCCCTCTAAAAAAATTCATTTACATGTGCAACAAAAATCCGATGGCTTTGGGCAGTAGCCCACTGCAACCGGGAACCTGTGCAGTCAAGACCCCAGTAATTTGGAAGGACAAAGAGTCAGGTATGTTCAATGCACTAACCAAATTCTAGGCTGGTAGCAAGTATAGCTGGTTTTCTAGAGAGTCGGCTGGAGTGCGCCACCCAGAAACTGCTTGACGTCTTCATGGAGCGCGTTGAGAGTGGAAACGATCCTCGATCGCGAACGCGCTACAACGATATCATTTCCCTGAATCTAGGGATGAGTTTGAGCCTATAAACTTACGAATTGGTGGGGAATTGGTGGAGAAACAAGGAAGAGATGAGCGCAAAGGCTCTCCGGAAATAAGAAATGATGTTCGCATGCCGGCATCTTGGCCCAAGACTTCCCACAACTTTTGATCGCCGTGTCAGTTTGGGTCCCAACTTGACACACGACGTCCTCACAGGTCATATTCCACCCCGCAAACACTAATCCTCGAGATTTTACACTACACGACCTGATATTATGCAAGTGGCCGACTAGGCAGTCGCTGATAATACATTTAGGATTGGTGACTTCTGGACCCACATTGACACACTTGAGATACAAGGACAGTGTGGTGTTACTGAAACTTTGGAACACATTGCACTGGAATGTGAGGCACCTGGCCAAAAACTTTAGGCTGCAACCTTGTGAGATTTAAATCGAACAAAGGGGTCATCATCCCCGAAAAGGGGAGACTGTTTGCAATTCTCGTCTCAATTGCATGGCATCTAATATGGAAGTTCCGTCTAACCCGAGTAATTGGCAACCCAGAGATGAGACTTACTACGACAGAGATTCATAATAGGTGGTTGAAATCAGTCAACAGAGCCTTGCAGCGCGACTGACTCTTGACTGATAAGATTAGGTTCGGCCCACTTGCATTGAAAAAACAACAAGTCTTGAACAGCCTCACTGCCGGACAACTGGACCTATGAGGGGGTTTTAGTGGGCATGCGACCCTTAAATGATAGACATGGGATAGGATAAATTTTTAACCGGGTTGGAGTCCCACACTGGTTTAAACAAAGTGGGTAACAGCATTTCCTCCTGGAGATTTTCACCGGCAACAACTGGCTAAAACCCAGCAACACAAGCGGATGAGCTTGGAATGCTTCTGCAGACTGAGTTTCATTATCCCAAATGCTCAAAAAAAAAAAAAAAATTGGATGCACGTGCTGGGATACGGAATGAGGCAGTAGAGAGTGGATTAGTCTTATGATGAGTAGATGTAATGTCTGTCAAGCGGATAGATAACCACGAGAAGGTGGTGCAAGCTGTCACACTAGCAGCTACGACAACCGGCGGATTCTCCATTCAGCTTTCAAGACTATTGCAAGGACCACAACTAGTGTCCGGACTTGCTCAGAATGAACTGGTGCCTCATTGAGGATGTGGTTGATTAGTCTTATGATGGTGTTAGGTAATTGACACATCACATCCGTCATACGACGTGACGACGGCGCCGCTGCTTCAACCATACTTCGACCGTGGCAAAGATCGTGGTGCATGCACCCTACAGCCCACCCAACTGCCAGTGAGCCCGTGGCGCTCCTGTTTTACTTCCTTGGTAAATCCCATCTGAAGACTTTGAACACTCGGGCTCCTTCAAAGTTCAAGAAGGTTCGGATGCATGGGCTGATTTCTACACGTTTTCCTCCATGAGTTTGAGTTGAGTCTCTCATACTTGTAACAAGATCTTTCCGCCAACGCATCAAGATGCCAATTTCATTCGGTCTCGTTTCCCCAAGTTAATGGCACTGTCCTCTCCCATGACATACCAGTCAGTTGTTCTCCGCAATCCAGGTAAGCACCGGGTCCCTGCACTCGTGTCTCCGTGTTCTGACCCGTTTGCTGTCTAGCTGTACTCAGAAGAGGCTTTTTGAGGCACACCTGATATGTGTTTTGCACCGTCCGTATCTCGTCGTTCTATGTTCTATGAACCCATGTATCCACACCAGGTCAAGGTACACGAGTGTTAGGTCGACTCCAATACTTTTTTCACTCTCTGCATCCCCGAGAGCAAGTCCGATTTCACAGCACAGAGGCGAGCCGCCCTCCTTTAGAGTCCCAATTTATCTCTCACCCGTGTTATTTGGTGACAGGAAATCGGTGCATTAAGCAATTCAAGTGGTCACGCCATTGTATTTGTAATTTGTCGTGAGATAATACTTTTTTTCTCCACCCATTTTTTGGCTGAATCCAAGTACATCGCACCCGCTTGAGTCCAAACCATCTTCGTCACTTAGTTACTTTGCTTAACGTCGTGAAACTTCGTAACTTTGATGGGAATCGGTGAAAGTTCGTGAGTATGATGGCATTCTGTGAAAGTTCGTGAGTTTGTATTCTGGGTTTATCGAGCGGCAACTATTCGGCACATCAGTTGCCGAAATGGCCGGTTAGTTTCAGGTTAGCTGGTCAGGGGTTAGAGGTTAGTGGTTAGTGGTTCGAGTTAGTTGGTTAGGGTTAGGGTTAGTGGTTAGATGTTAGGGTTAGTGGTTAGTGTTAGCAAGGGATCTATATTTAAAAAACACGCCCGGTCTTGTTGAAGCAACAATGATGGCCGAGATTCCGGGTTCTTGAGTTGAACTGACGAACTTTCACACAAACCAGGCAATGTGACGAACTTTCACATATAACAATCAAAGTGACGAACTCTCGCAATGCTAAGCGAAGTAACTAAGTGACGAAGGTGAGTACGACTCCACACGCTCACCGATGCAACACCAACGTCTGAGGAGTCCGTTCGCCAAAAACCGAGCTACGGACGGTGGCGGAGAGCACCGTCTCCCCAAAGAAACTTGACATCCTCCACTACTCTTGCCAGGCTTGGTAGATTAGTGTATGCACCAGTTCATTCTAAGCAAGTCCGGACACAGTTGTGGTCCTTGCAATAGTCTTGAAAGTTGAATGGAGAATCCGCCGGTTGTCGTAGCTGCTAGTGTGACAGCTTGCGCCGCCTTCTCGCGGTTATCTATCCGCTTGACAGCTAATCCACTCTCTACTCAATGAGGCACGGTGGCGCGCACCCACAATCAGTAGATGCTATTTTATATGTATGGGCAAATTACTGAAAGGACGAAGCCATAATTGCGCCGAGAGATTAAGAAACGTTATCATTATAATTCATCATTATTACCATTTTCTCGACCAGTGAATGAGTCCAAAACGAGAAGTGTGGAGAGGGAACCAGCATTTAAGAAGAAGCCCGATCGCGCTCGCGCGCATCCACATCCCTGAACATGAATTCGACTGTGGATTCTCCGTTCGATTCGGGGCTGGGTCATAGGAGTTCTCCTTTCATATTTTTTCTGTCTTTTTCTTTGCCGTCTCCGTTTTCGCTACTGTCAGAGAGAAGGGGGAACTGGTGCCCACTCACGTCAATAATGAACGAGGATCAAGAGATAGGGCGTGTTTATCAGTCTCCTACCCAACCTCGGTTTCGGGGTTGAGGAATCTCTGTGGCAGTTTTTAAAGGCGAGATCTCAGTAGTAATATTCTAAGACAAATCCATCATAGCCCATCAATCCATCAGGCCTAGAGCAAATTTAAACTCCGAACTTCAGGCCTCAACCCCTCCACGGAGGCTGGCCTTTAACAAGTGTAAACAACATAGCCACAATTTGGGTGAATGTTCATTGCCCGACACACTATCCACCCCGAAAATATCCCTGGGGCCCTCCACCATGCTCCAAATGGGTCCTGGGCCTCTGGGCCAAATTTTGGGAAGGGCAGCATTTCAGCGAGGATGGTTTGCAGAAACCCCGCTATGCCGGTGGCTATGTTATTTACGCTTGTTAAAGGCCAGCCTCCGTGGAGGGGTTAGGCCTTGAAGTTCGGAGTCTTTATATTCACGTGATTTGATATTATGACAGTTTCGCTATGACAACAGAGATTTTGCCGCTGAAAATCCCACTACAGAGATTCCTAACCCCGAAACCGAGGTTGGGTAGGAGACTGCGTGTTTATCAGAGACTACCCCTCAGAAGACCAAGCAAAATTAATGCATGGGGGAACATGTGAGAAAAATGATAATTGGGCCATAACTGACCTGTGAAAATACTGAGAGAGGCCTAGTAGCGTTGGCACGCACCCACATCCAGTACGATAAACGCGAACTTCCCAGTGGGTCCCCGTTCGATCCGGGGCTGGGCCATCCGAACTCGCTCGACCTTTTTTTTCGCTCTGTGTTGGGCAGTGAGTGGAACAGGAAGAGAAATATGTGGATGCACGTCAACTTGGGTCCTACCTCGTGAGGCCCGGCCCAAACCTGTACACTGAAGCGCTGAAGCAATCAGAGTCTAGACCGGCGTCGCCCATCAATAGCCCATCAAAGATCTCCTGTCGTCTACTATGTCCTCCGAACCTCTGCACTCTCCGCCGATCTACTCGAGCATGCATCGCGATTCAACCCCAACACTGCGCTCAGCGCTCAAGTACCCGTCCTCCCCACCACCCGCCCCCGGCCCGCGCTCCCCCTCCCTTTCTCCTGTGCTCGCAACCTCAACGCTGCTCTCACCATCGCCGACACCGCCAGGTTCAGTGCTCTCCCCTACACGCACCCAGACGCCGACGCCGGCGTTCATCACGTCGCCCGGGTACACGCCCAAGGTCTCGTTCGATACGTTCGAGAACCCCGCCGCGTCCATGTTCTCCTTCACCCTCCAGGTGAAATCGGACGGTTATGTCCGCACGCGCGCAACACGTGTCTTCCTCTGCGCCGCGGGTGCCGACGAAAGCGGTCGGGAGGCGCTCGACTGGAGCCTGGAGGCCCTGGTGCAGGACGGCGACGAGCTGATCGTGTGCCGAGGCATCGACGAAGATGTCTTTGGTGCGTTTGCGTTCCTTTTTCTTTTGTATCACAACTAAAGAAATGGGCATCAGAGAAGGACCACGACTGCGTGCGCGATGAAGCGCGGCAGCTGATGCGCGAGATCCAGGAGAAGAGCGTCGAGTATGATCCGGACCGCAAGGTGCATCCTCCGTTTCCCTCTTTTTATTGCGAAACTGATTCGCACACAGCTCTCACTCATCCTCGAATTTATCCCGGGACGCATCACTGCAACGCTCGACCGCCTCATCGCTCTGTACCGCCCCGACTCGGTCGTGGTGGGCACGCGCGGCAAAAAGGCTTGGCAGGGGATGGCGATGATGGGAGTGGGCAAGGGCGGGATTGGGAGTGTGTCAAAGTAAGTCTTGAGTAATGCGAGCGACGAGGTGCGGGCAACACGACGACCGCACGCATCTGCGCCACAGGCCAGTCACATGCACGCGGGCGTGTACTGCCAGTTGGAGTGCCCTCTCATCCCATCCCATCCCCTCACAATTCGCCCCAAGCATGCTAACAACACACTCGCAGGTACTGCCTCACGCACTCCCCCGTGCCGATCATCGTCGTGCGACCGGAGCGCAAGGTGAAGAAGGCGGTCGAGAAGCGGCGCGCGGACCCGAAACGAGGGACGCATTTCGGGGAGGAGGGGTGCGTCTTGTTTTATTCTATTTATTACGAGGGGGGCTTTGGCGGTTTTTTTTGTCTGAGGGAGGGGAGAGTCGCCTGCTACATTTTTACCCCGCACTATTTCTTGCCGAATGACCACTGACGCCTATCCGCAGCGACCGAATTCCGCCCCCCATGACCCGCAACGCCAAGACGTACAACGTCATCGGGAGCGTGCCCCTGGGATCGGGATCGGGGTCGGGGAGCAAGGGCTAATAAGGGAAGTCGCGATATAAACTTTTATTCTAGTATTCAATTTAGGACTGGCGGGTGTACGAGTATATTAGAGTCGTGGTGTATTTTATAAGAACCCCTTTGCATGTAGGGTCCGGGTTTGGGAGAGACGTGGCCTAGTGACGATCTTGAAAGCCGTCGTTGAACGTACGCGCAGAACGAAGCCGAATGCAAGAATCGAAGGGGGTTATTGGGTTGGGTACGGTGTTCATGGGGTCTGGATGGGGCCGCGCCCTCTGGAGTACATGTAATGAACTTGGTTGTATTGTAAGATCGGATTGCGTATGAACCCGCTTTCAGTCGAGACAGATCTTCAGGCAGGATAATAATCCCCACTTTTGTCATGACATTGTTGAGAATACTAGTGTCTTATTTGAACCAAGCGAGTTGTTGCATTTCACCTCAACAAGGGTCGTTGTCGTTCTGAATAAGTTCGCAAGATCGATTTAAAGAACCGAACCAACCATGGCCGTAGAATGGATAAGAACACACGCGTGATGGATGGGTGATCGGGACTGCGCGAGCTTTCAGTCGCGGTCAAAGCCCTGAAATCGTTGTCCCTCATCTGCAGTGTCCTGAACACTGTCCGGGACGCACTCAGAGATAGTGTATCACAAGAAAAAATCGCAACACGGAGTTCCATGGGGTCGTCAGTCGTGTGGTACGTGCACTATACATAATTGCCCCGGGTGGCACAAGAATGCGTTACAACCTGCGCAGTGGATGAAGTGAGTGGAGTTCACGAACTCAACATCTTTCCCCATACCATGATTAGACCCAAGAATCCTCCGGCAGACCAATATGGATTCGCATTCCATTGTTTTTCAGTTCCTTGAGCTTGAACAACTGTTCGCTGGTGTAATCATCTTCGCCGTCTTCTTCGTCGAGAAAGTTGAAGGACTCAGAAAAGCTAAGTCTGAAATCCAGAAGTTGGCAAAACCCCGATGTCGCTTCCGATCTCGAAGCCAGGGCGTCGACGATTTTTCGGGGTTCGATGTCGTCCCAGTAGTCAGGACCATATTTCACATAGAACGCGGTCATTTGGATACGGGGAAGAAACGTTTCAGACGTTGTGAGGGCGTCAAGAAGAATGGAAACGGGACCTAGGAAATCCATGTGCAGCGTAATATTTACGAGGTTGGGCATCGCACTAAATGTTGGGACCATGACTGCATCCAAGGGTTCCCCGTAATAATCGTCATCATTGAATCGTGCCGTGAAATTGCGAATGCCGGGGGCTCTGTGTGCAAATGGAAAGAAGGAAGAGGACGCATCGGCGAAGCAATACGACGCGCAACGCACATCCAAACTTCGGAGCTCTGGTAGAATGAGGAGATCGAAGATAGCTTTTAGGAGGTGGAAGTCGTATGCCTCCTCCGGAATGGCAAGGGTGAGGGATTGTATATCGGGGAGCATCAAGGGGATGATATCAGAAGGGGTGGGGTCATAGGCTGCCGCTATATCGTGGAATTCGCATCGAATGAGCCTCGAGGCGCGTCGGAGTAGCTCCATGCACTCTTGGAAAGTGAATAAGTCGCCGCGAAACGAGGTTAGGTGCGCCCAGGAATCTGTGAACCATGAAGCCGGCAGAATGCAGGGGTGCTCCGCGAGGCCGTTAAAAAATGAGTTGGAACAGCAGAGACCTGAATTTGGGAGGACTATATGGAGGGACGATAGCATATTCTTGGCGCGGCAAAGCCACTCTTTCACGAGAAGGCTGAAAGGAGGTGCGTGACAATCGCCATACTTGACGTCGATTTTCAGCGATGACCACAACCTGCAGTCTCCGAGTGCTATATACCTCCACTGCTGACAGATTGCGGCCAGCATAGGTCCGATCGATGCACTCGGAACGGTGAGCTCTTCGGGAAGACAGTGGAGGAAGATTTCCGATATGATTTCGACAGGAATGGAGAGGATGGGGTATATGATACGGTCCAGGGACGCTTGGATGCCTTTCTTCTCCTCCAGCAATCGGCGCTGCCTTTCCTGCTTCAGTCTGCTATTCTCCACTCGCGTCGCTTTCGCTTCATCCTGAATCTGCGATAGTTTGGCCTCAATCTCGGATAGCCATAGACGAAGTCGAAAGTTCTGGAGGTTCATGCGGGATGAAAGAGCGTAGAACGATGTCGAGGATAAGCAAGCCGCCTTCCGCATGACTATCAGATCCGGAATGATCCGTCCGAGCAAGCCCGAGTAATCCCGGAACAGTCTATTCATCCGAGTCTAACCTGACGCTGAGCCCTTTTTATCACCGCCGCATCAGACACGCCCCGAAATTCGATCACCGTCTCCGGGCCTATTTCTACCTGGGCAGTTGACGTTAGTTTCAGCTTTCAATTTTCTCGTTTCCTTGAAATTCTCTCCACAACTTATTCGGACCCCAGAACGCATGTTCACGTGGGCTCCTCGCTCCGTTGCTCTCTTCCACTGCTTCCTTGTGGAGTTGGCTGGGTGAAAAGCCCAGTGAAGCAACAAAAGAGAGCGAAGGAACAAAACGGGCAAGGAAGAAGGAAAAAGCAGATG
This sequence comes from Mycena maculata, assembly GCA_029448575.1. Lineage (NCBI taxonomy): Eukaryota > Fungi > Basidiomycota > Agaricomycetes > Agaricales > Mycenaceae > Mycena > Mycena maculata. The sequence continues at coordinate 23,265 of JARJLG010000193.1, forward strand.
CCGGGCCCCGGGCATTGACAGTGATTGAAACGTGGAGAATATACCAATTGCATGGTCAGACTCCGACTCGCCTGTCTCGTAACCCAGGTCCCAGACGTTCTAGTGTGACCTGCTATCTAGTAGTATGAGCGCGCTGATTGAATCACTTTCGGATTGATCCGGCAGAGTTTCAATAGAAGATAAGAGAAAATGGGACACTAGAACGTCTGGGGCATATTATCAGAGACTGCTTACTGGGCCACCCTACCACTTTTGACCGTGTGCATACACATATTATGAGGTAGATCCCGGCTCATGGGTTCTGGAACTAAGGCATACATCCTGCGAATCAGTCTGGATATTTTACCCGAATTTACACGATGTTTTTATGGTATACCAAATTTTTCTTCCGGTGGTATCTAAAAATGGCAAAAAAAGGGTTAGTGGGCCACCCTCTAAATCGTTCGTTCAGCCTCGTCCTGGGCATCTCAATGTATCCCAAATCATTGAACACATATAATTACACGATTCTATACACTAAAGTGGTACATCTAAGGTGTGCAAGGATCATGACTACTTCCCTTTTGAGCAAGGGGGATAGGTCAAATTGGGATATCGGCTGAAAGGCTTGTCTTACAAAGCACAGAGGATATCGACACCCCAAATTAAGGCCCGAGTGACTCAATAAGATGTATTTGGACATACCTATACACTGCTGATGGCCCCCGCATACCAATAACCCCTCGCAAAAAATCCATCTGTGTGGGCAACTGAATTTCAGGTGTTTGGAGTAGTAGTGGGTCCTTACCGGAAATTTGTACACCCCAAATTCTAGAAACCTGGTAAGATACAGTCTTGGATGTTTTGAATTCTACAGCCAAATTCCGGGGCCGAGGGACGCACGGGTCGTTCATTACAGAGGTGGCAGGAGTTGGCCAATCAAGGTCAGATCAGGGTCTTCGTGGGGGTTCCAGGAGGCGAGACACAGCATTGTTAGCATATAGAAGGAACCAATGACATACCTTTGACTCAGGGGATGCGAATGAGCCCCGAAACTTTTGAATCGGCGAAGGATTGGTGGAGAAACAAGCGAAAGACGAGCGTGCGGACCGTTCGGAGATAAGAAATGATGCTCACACGCCGGCATCTTGGTCGAGAACCGCCCGCAACTTTTGATCACCGCATCACTCGGCGTCGAAATTTGACATACAGTGTCGCGGTAGGTCATATTCATCCTATGAGCACCAACTCCAGAGATTCTACATCACAGCCCCTTGTATTATGCAAGTGGCCCACTAAGGGGTCTCAGATAATAAGTTGAGTAGCCCGCTATCCCATCCAGGTTCTCCGAATTTCATTATCTACATCTACATTTAATTTCTTATCATCCACGACTTCGCCACAGCTATCATCCCTTTGTACGGAAGTTTTTACTATCACATATGTAACCACTGGTTGTTGTGGGCCATCTCTCATAGGCCCTGGTGTCCTAAACTATTTCTGGGAAGGGAGAACTGTTTTCACTTGCCATTATAACCAAATACAAAAGACAACACCATTCTATTTTCGCATATTCCAATTGATGGCACTAACCGACAATCTTTCTCCCGTTGCGTCCCAGTCGGTCCCATCAAATAACCTGTGACCCTTCGTCGCTGTGTTGCCCCTTGAAATCTGACAACCACCAACATAGAACCCCATTTGACTGAGACCAAACTTTCCAAGGCCGGTGTTGTTGATAGTCAGGATGTGATACTACCATCCTATTCCTCGGTGCAGCATGTCCCAATAGCAAGATGATTCCTTTGGCATCCTTGTTCTTGAGCTCGCAGTTTGTCATCAACAGTTCCTCCAGACAGGGCGCACAGAGAAATTCTGCAACAGAAATAACACAAGCTCTCCTGATGTCCAAGACTATGATGTTTGGAACAGCCCTCATCAACAATCTGACTCCCCCAGTGGAGCACCAGTTCAGTCTCAAGTGCAACATGTGTAACGATCGCAGCAGCCTGGGTCATTTCCGCACGATATCTTGACAAGCACCAATCTACAAGATGGGCAGACAGCAGATCAACACCAGTCAATGTAACCACAGAAGATGATGGAACAGAGGGGGGCAAGGAAGATGAAGAGGCAATAGGAACAGAGAGTATGGAATTAATGACAATCGGCAAAGGAACCGAGTAATTGCACGACTCGAAAGCTAACACATTGATCAACATTCATAAAGAATGGATGTTATATGGTCATATGGTTTATGGTTTAGATTGGGTTCAAATTCGAGCGGAGGGGAAAGTCAATAAGGTGCATCAATGGAGAATGAAAGGCGTACCAGAACGCGGAGAGGGTGACAATGTATGTGATGTGTGCGACACCCCGGCGAATGGCAGGAGCAAAGATGGACCTAAGAATGATCAGCAAAGTACAGACCAGAAAAGAGAAAGTGTACCGGCAATAGGGTTTGGGTCATAATCTGCTATATCTGAGGAGAAATTCAGCAAGAGCCACGATGGAAGAGGGAACACGTACACGGCCGAACAGGATGTGCAGGGTTGAGCAGAAATTCATACACATTGAAGCCATCAAGAGTAGGATGACCAGCATGGTACAACCAGTCTCGAACTTGAGTAGCCCACTGGGCGCCAAGGGCCACATTGTTGGGCACAAACGGAGAGATGTGACAGTCAACAGTACAGGTGAAGTATCCATAGGGTGCAACTTCTGTAGTGAATCAAAAGTGATCACTTGCACTGGTAAGACCCTGGGTAGACATGAATGATGATGACAAGACAGTGGTGCCCGACGACAGAGTTCGCGGATTGCCCCTCCACAAATAGACCAGGAGCAAAGGCTTGGTGCAAATAGATGAACTTGATGTCTGAGACAGGAATAGTGAGTGTACATACGGCTGGGCGCATTGGGGGCCGCTACAGGCTGATGAGAAAGAGAAACGGTGAACAAATGGGAACACACAATATGACATGGGGAGAGGAAGTAGGCTGTGATGAGATTGTGTCAAGGAAAGTGGTGGGGAGAATCGTTGGAAGAGCTCAGCATTTATGGTTGGTGGTTCAGGGGTTTGATGGTTGCCACAAAGGAGGGGAAATGGAGACATCCGTAAAAACCTGAGCAGAAATTGACAAAGCAGGAGTGTAGAAACCAGACCTCGTGGTGCATGTTCACTGGTGGTACATGCTTGAGGATGACCCAGGAAAGTGTTATTGAGCCAGAAGAAAGGAAACCTCATTCGTGTGCTCAGTGTAGCTTCAATAACCACAGCTAAGAGTGGACTCTCAATGGGAGATCATCTCCTTTATACCTTGTGCATGTATTCTGCTAGGTGAATTTTCAATTTTGCTTTCATTGATTTTCTGCATTTTCAGTGGAACCTGTCCGAGATGATTTTGAAAATTCTACCTCGCAGAATACACACCCCAAATAAGTCCCCCAAATTTCTCCAAGGTCCAAAATCAATTGTGAAAGGCTGCACCGACCTTCGGAGATAGCGTCCAAATCACGATTATATAATCTATCAAATGCGCCGCGTCTCCTGATTTTACGTGTATGTCGTCTCTTTCACAATATTGATGGTTCTGAAGCACCAAATATTCATCTACTACTACTTCATGATATTTGGACTAGACTCGTAACCAGTCTGCCCTAAAGACGGCAACACTAAGTGGCGGGCACTTTGCTGTAGGCAGACTGGTACTTCTCAGCTCAATCACTTGGGCTGGGCCTGAGTTTGAAAATTTTCCTTCTCCCCTGTTCTGGGCTCAAATCTCACTATGTATCCTCAATTCAAAGGAAAGGTTAGACAAATCATGTATAGCTACATTTCTGTCTCTTCAGAATTTCTATTTGTTGCCTTGATCAACCAGAAATATGTCCCAGGTTTAGTTGGAAAGTTAATTACTGGACCGAAGTAACCGATGCCAATCATCGGCACCCGCCAAGGATTTCGAACTCAGGCCCAGGTCAATTGTTTGCTCCGAGATGTACCAGTCTGCCTACGGCAAAGTGCTTGCCTACTTAGAATTGCTGTGGCAGACTAATAACGAGTCTATATTTGGGCCGCAAAATTGCAATTTCACCGTCAAAATTTTCATGACCCTCCGTCACCCATCACCTGAACCTTTGGTCGTAATAGTACAGTAGGCCGGTTGCCAGTCCCCACATATTGGGAGTTTGAGTAAAGTCATTCTCCATATTTGAAGTTTCAGAAAAGTAAATGTTTACTTTGCAATGAATCTGTCCCATATCACATGAATGCCAGACACCTATTTAAAGGCATGTTTGATTCAAGACCATTGCTTGTTTTTCTTCTTCTGTTGCCCAGCTGCCAGTTCCTCTTGCTCGGTCTTGTTGCACTTGGTGATTCTTCTTTGTTGCCGAGGCATGCACAAGCGATATGGGAAGCCAAGCTCACCTGGTCTTTCTAGGGTGACTAGTACTACATCCATTTCTCTCTGTCGTGCATGGCATGTTGGACTCTCTTGGTTTTGTCAAAGCAGAAGTTTCTTGGTGAAGGCAGGCCAGTGGCTTTGCTGGACTCCTATTTGGTCAATGGTGAATGTCAGGCCCCGTGAAGCATCATGGTTGTCTGGGCCAAAAAAAAAAGTCATCTTTCCAAAAACCCAACATTATGGAAACCGGGAGCATCACACTTTTTAAGCGAGCTTCGGCATTGATGCCGTGTGATGCTGCGTGTTTGTCATCACGTAGGACCCCGAAACCGGTTCCGTGCCACTACTGTACTATTTCGACCGGATGTTCAGTCACTAGGTCACAGCTGGGCTGAACTGAACAATAACTTTACGTGTTCCGGGTCACCGAGATGGCTGAACAATGGACCATTTTTCCTCTGCCTAGCCGTCAAAACTCAAAATTTTCTTCGCCACCCACATTCCTGTACTCCCGATGTGTCCCTGTCTCCAGTTCCGCAAACCAACTAACACGGGTGGCATAAAACAAGTGATTAATATGTTAATTCTCCTTCTGTTGAAATGGCGCAGATGCACACCTCTGGGTGGAAAATCACTCATCTGGGTTGAACAATTGAACTTTTGAACAATAAAAATCGCTGTCACAGGTTGCAACCCCGGTTGAACACCTGGTGGATGAACTTTGAAGGTCACTGGTCACACCCGCTGAACATCCGGTCGAAATGGTACAGTACTGCTTTGCCTCACTGGCCATCCAAGAATAGCGCACACCCATTCTCAACTCACTTTCCATTAGAGTGTGTGCAGGCCCCTTGGCCCTGGGGTAGTACTATGCATGAGACTGTACCCCAGGATGGGCATCAGTAGCGAGAAAGGTAGGTAGCCATAGGATGGAAGTACACAGTCACCATAAGTACACTACCCAGCCATTAATGCCAATTTCAAGTCTGGACCATGATGGCCGTCCTGTCCCGTGAATTTTTTTCTAGACTACTTCTTCCTTTTTATCTCTCTTGAAGTATGAGTTATCGTCAAAAAACGAACATGCAAACTTGACGAAAACATATACATAAGACGATGGCTGTAGATGATCATGATGGCTGTAGATGAGCTGGCCACCCATGCAACATTCACCTCGGGACCAGCCGGGGCCATCACCGAATCTATTCCTCACAGAGTCACAGACCACTTTTGCTTTGTACTGTCAACAGATCAACGTTCACATCAAATTCCCAAATCTCCCAAATTCCCCACCCTATAGAAAATATATTTAAATTGATACAAGTGAGAAACAAGCAGGGATTATCGGGAGGATTTTATCGGCGGCCGGGTTAAACATTGGCATAAACACATAAATTTATATTCATAGAGTTTACAGCTGTTTCCGAAAAGCTTGACACTCACATGTTTTTTTTGCTCGCAACCAACTTTTGATCGAGTGCTAAGGATTACCTGGTTTGGGATTCCGATCAGTCATGTGCTGCGCTTGCCGTCGGCAATGCTCTCGCTGCCGTTCGCAGCCTACCCCAAAACTTGTCCTCAAAATACTCTGCATGCCTTAAAAGTGGCTAGAGCACTTACAGAAGATTGGTGTATGAAGTCTGGGCAAGAAAACATCTGGACTGTATAGTTGACTGCAAGTTCCCATTTGTGGCCTCGGCTTGACGTAGCTCGGCTACGCTCGGCTAGCCCAAAGCAGTAATCCTTAGCCCTCCATCAAAAGTTGGTTGAGAGCAAAAAAAAATCGCGCCTGTCAAGCTTTTCAGAAACAGCTGTAAAGGCATAGTAGTTCGGCATAAGCAAACAGAGCAAGGCATTTGGCACAACATATACAACATCAGGCTCAAGTCATGAGCGGGAGCTGAAACCAGGTGCAGCATTTGTTGCAGACATGCTGCACTGGGAATAGTTTGAAGACCGAGCCAACATTGCCTTCTCTGACTCCGAATATGTCTGTGTCTCCAGCAATTTCCCTGATTTATTTCAGTGAAACAAATTGAGACCGATTGAAGCAACAAGCATACAGAGATGTCATAATTTGCGAGTCAGTGAGTAGTGTTGTGGTCCCTTCAACCAAGTCAGAGTGTTGAGTACACAACAATACAGATCACACACATTGCAAGTCCGACAAAAATACTGCCCCACCCGTCTTGAAGTACTGAACATGTTGGGTGAAGCACAGAAACTCTGCAATGGAGTAAAGCGTGAGAAGAAAAGTGTTATACCTGAAATTGGTTAGTCTCAGTTGCGCCATCGGTTCACTCCGGGGTTCGAGGATATCCTGGATGTTGGGGTCAACAACGGATGATATGATCCTGATATCCTGCTAGAGGCATATGTGCTGCCCTTCCTGCTATATGTTCGATTGCAGTTTGGTTTTCCGTTGGGTGTTCATTCCATGGCTCCAGAAAGAGCTTGATTCATGTCGCGACTGGGTCAATAACACCGCCAAACGAGCAGACAGGAACAAAGTCCTTCCTCACGGTGTACCGACCGACATGTCTGAGCATCCTGGAGACTATGGTGTATTGGATTTCAAGGTATAGATATATTTGCAGTTACTCCCAAGCTCTGATATCCGATGCAGATCGAAGTTGAAAAGGAGGCAGTAGATTCTGTTCATGCGCTGTATGGCCCTAAAGACCACGAGATCTTTCAACTGGTTCCACCCGATTTTCAGGCCATTATAACTGAGATGTATGTTCAACTCGGACAGCCTCCAGTGACCCGAGAATCCTGCCGGGACATATACCTCCAGCTCCTGGGTCAGTTTCGCAATCTTGACAGTGTTGACAACATCCCACAAAATTCGGAGAAGGATTGAGTAAACCCATGCTCTGTCTTCTACCCTCAACGCTCTAACACATTCAATTTCAACCTAGATGCAGAACAATCAGCGGAGTTGGACAGGATGTTAGATGAAGATGAGCCAATAGTTCAACAGGATGAATAGGACGATGATACAAGTGATATTTTTGCTTGGTTCTCCGATGAAGATTTTGCAGAGGGGCCGGATGTGGATGAATGGTGATTTTTGCGGCTGCACGTTGTTACACTAGTGAGTCATCAGCTAGGGGACAGAAATATGGGTTGGATGTCTGGGACACAGGGTGTAAGGGTGAAGCAGAAAGATAAGTACAGGTTCCAAGAATCTCGTAGACATGTGAAAGGGAAATAGAGGCTTGATAGGGGAAATGCCGTGTGGAGTATGGGCATCAACGTCGGAGTGTAGGTTCAATAGAAAGTTACTTGATAGTGATTATCCTCTTCGAATAATATCATTCCGGCTCCATTGAATGACCAAAGCGACACATACACAACAAGATTCATCTGATTGGATGTCTGGGATACAGGGTTTAAGGGTGAATCAGAAAGTCGAGTACAAGTTCTAAGAATCTTGTAGACGTGTGAAAGGGAAATCGAGGCTTGATAGGGAAAATGCCGTGTGGGGGTGGAGTATGGGTGTCACCGTCAGAGTGTAGGTAATACCTGAGTTGTATCAAAGCGAAAATGGTGTATGTGAGTAGAGAAATATGATAGAGAGGAAGAACAGCTTAATGAGTATGGATGACCGAGCCCATCCTACAATGTCTTTTACGTGTGACGCGCAATTATGCGCGATCACGTGGCTTGATGGAACGCGACTCTTCACGACACTGGCGCGCTGTTGCAGTCATGGCCCATAATTGGGATCTGTAGGTGAGAGAAATATGATGTGGAGGAGAAATATAAGTAGGACAACCAATTGAGAGGTGATAGAAAATTGGAGGGGCTGCTAACGACCGATGAGAAGCTTGCGCATACCCGGCATGATCAGGAGTAGGCCTAAAGCCACTTCCCTTCTACCTTATCAGAGCACTCCCTGCGTATATTTTATAGATTTCTCTGTAGCAGAATATGTATTATGTAGCAATCCGTGCAGTATCAGTGTTGCTCTTGTTTGCTCATCTGATCATTGTTTACTTTAAGGCTTCTTTCCCCACACTCTGGAAGCAAAAGATCCCTGGAACAATTATGGAACACTCTCTGGGTGTTCACAAAGCACTACCGATATTTTCAGATTTTCCAGGAACTTCCTTTGAAGGGTAACAATCTGTGCAGTATCAGAGTTGGTCTTGTTTGATTGTTCTGATCTTCGTTACTTCGAGCCTCTTTCACCATGCTCCTTACGCAGAAAGTCCCAGAAACAATTATTGAACACTCCTTGGATGCCTCAGAGTCCCTACCAATATTTCTGGATTTTATGGACTTTTCCTTTGAAGGGTAACAATCCGTGCAGTATCGGAGTTGGTCTTGTTTGATCGTTCTGGTCTTCATTATGTCGGAAAAATAAAAATAGCCTTATAAGCCCGCGGCCTTATAATGACATAATAGGGCGCTTGTAAGCAAGCCGGCGGCCTTATATGGCGCTTATACGGCCGAGGCTCGCCATTATTAGGCGGCAAAATCCGCCGAAAAAGCGCCCTTCTCCACCTGCTTCCGCACTCTCTCCCGACGTGGTTTATGCAATAGTACAGGCTTTTTCTTGACCACGGCTGCCCTCTAACACGTTGTTCAGCGCCGTGAATCCCACCCTCGCCATCTCTCGCCGTTCGGGATTGTCGGGCTTGTCGCATTCCTTCAAAGCCTCACAGCGCTTCACTTCCATTCCTTGCAGTCGTTGTGCACGAAATCAAGGATGCTTCAGGATCCTCCAGGGTCTCAACCTTCCCTCAATTCTCTGGCAGTTCGCACGAGCAAGAGTCACTGGCTCCCGACTCTCGGATATGATTCAATGCCGCGTACTTTGTGTACGTCCTATCCACATGGTTTTGTTGCTCATTTATCTGGCCAGATACTTATATGAGACCTGGGAGCCTCTTCGCAGACCCGAGCAACAAGGATTTCGACACCAGCCCTGGAGAAGCAACGGATCCCACCTCCGTCGTCGCCGTCGTCCATCGGCACGACGCACCCATCGTGTACTGTGTACTACTCACCATTGTTCTGCATCCCCATGGGGTAAGGGGAGTGGTGGAGGAATTGTCCGACCGAACGAGCGGAGCGAGTGAGGGGCCGCCGTAGCGCCGCACGGCATTCGTCTTTATGAGCATCCTCACGTGTATGTCTCCCTTCGGGCGCCGCCACCATATATCTCTATGGGAGCGCTGTTGGGTTCTCGAGGGTAGCGTTCACGGCATGCATCTCTAGGGCGCCGCAGGCCATTTACCCTCTCGCCCCGCAGGCAACCTTTGTCTCTTCCCTCTTTTCGCTCTTTCTCTGGCTAACCCCTTCCTCCCCACAGTTCCTCCAATCCCTGCCGCTCCTCAAGGGCTCGCCACGCAAACCACACCTCTGTGCCCGCCGTGCACGCACTCGCGAAGCCCGTCGGGGACGGGCAAGAGGTACAGGTGTGTCCCTCTCTTCTTATCTCTTATTTATGGCAGGGCGCAGGTGAATGCACGTGGCGGCAAGCCAGGGGCGGTGCGGTGGGGACGATGGAAAGATGGAGGCGGTGATTTCGCTGAGGTCGAGTATATCACCTGCCACGTCTGTCCAGCAACAGCCGTCGCCAACAGCGTCCAAGGGCACGCCCCAAGGTAGCGCCGAGGTACGGCCCGGACTTGACTGCGGAGAGGAGCTTGAATTGATGTTTTGCAGCCTACCTATGCAATCCGCTCCAGGTCAGTACGAACTGCTGGCTGTAATGTTGTCCTTGTGTTAGATAGCAATGCATTTTGCTGCCATTTGATTTCGAGCACTCTGTTCTTCAATCCATCTCATCCGAGTCGCCTTACTCCAGCCAACAACCATACATTAATCCGGCTCTCGGAGTCCGAAAGTCCTGTAAGTACTTCCAGTTTTCATATAACTATGCCCTTCTAATGTGATACACCGTTCTCCAGTTCCCAAATCAGCTTTGAACTGCAAATCCCACAAAGCCAGCCGACTTTTTGCAGGCAAGTCAAATTTCCTTATCTTGGTCCGTTTTCACTTACCAGCTCTTCTTTCCATCTAGAGGGACTCAGTTTACGCTCCCCCACCGATCCAAAGGTCGGTACTGCAGTCTTTATTGTTTTTGTTTGTTTTTGGAAACTCATTCTTTGACATCTAGTGCAATTACTTTGCTCAAGGCTCAGAGCCGTCGCTTCAGCGGGTGCCCACAGCTTTTTGTAACTACACGGAAGCCCAATCGACATAAATTCAAGGCATCTCTTCAACAGGAGTTGCGGGAGACCAACCTTTGAATTTTAGATCCAATTTCGGTCACCGGAGCTTCGTGCGGCAACGCCGCCTGATTCCATCCAGGTAAGTCTTTGGTTTCATTCAAAGTACGACCAATAAAGTTTGTGAACAGCTCTCTGTCCATCAGGTGTGCATCTGCATCTGCGCCATTCTTCAAGCCTGTCCACCAAATTTCTCAAAATGCGAATTTTCGCCCGTTACGCTCCCTCCATCTTGCCTCATCCGGACTTCCACACTCACCTCTTCATTAACGTCTCAACGACTCCGCCCATGAGCCTCTTTGCGATTTCAGTGAGTACAGCGAGCATGGGCAGTCATTTTTCGGAAACAGTCCGTGTTCACAGGTATTTCCCTCCGGCGCCATTGCGCTGATTTCCTGCCGAATTCTGCCAAGGCAAGTCTTCATTTTCATTATAAATCCGCCTACTAACGCCTCCGAATATCTTGTAACTTCAAGTGCAGATTTGCACCCTTCTCCAGGCTCCTCCCCGAAATTCACCAAATATGAAATAACCCCCCTGTAAGGTCCTTCCCCCTTTGCTTGCCAAGATTATCACACTCACCTCTCCCCTACCATCCCAGCAACGCGCCCTGGCGCCCTCTCACGATCTGGGTGCGCACACAAAGTGCACACTGATTTCTTGCTAACTCTCCCTCTTTACCAGGCACTTACCTCCGTACACACCACCTCCACAAACCTCATCCCACCGTGTCCTCGGCTCTCCCAGTGCGCGACCGACTCGCTAGGAAGCCCGCACCGGTGCAGCGTTAACGCAACATTTGAGGACCACCTCGGATTTTTGGGTCAGAGGTTTCGGGTTTCTTCCGCTGAATTCGCTGTGAGTCAGGGATACTCGGAATGTGTCGTGGGCATCTGCTAATGTGTTGGGATGGTTCCGTGTGGCCCCAGGTGCCTCGCTGCAACGCTGTCCCGGATTCTCTGGAAATGTGAATTTGGGACCGTAAGCTTATCTCTTCACATTTACGGTGCTTACCTCTCATTTCAGGTGCCACCGACTCATGTCTAAGTTCTCGAGTTGATCCAGATGCGTTCCCAGACTCTGACTTCAATTTCGTCGGCGCAACGCTAACGGGACACTTGAATTGCAGCTCACCCCGATTTTTCATTCCGGGCTCCTCTGCGGAATTCCGCGCAAGTCCCACCTCGAAATTTATCTGCTAACACGTTGGACTCGTTGCCCGCGGTCCCGGCGCGGATGGAGTTTTCCACGCCGGGTGTGCAGGTGAAGGACTGCAAGTGGCGGTGCGTGGAGTGCCGCCACAGTCGAGCATGCCATCTGTGCGCAGCTGCGCATCATCATCCGTTGCATCTGTCCAGCGACAGGTTCTGGATGCGATTCAAGTGGGGTCGAGGGATTTAAATAAAACGAAAATTTTCATATTTCTGACCTTTTGCAATCTTACCTCTTCAATTCGAGTTCTGCCCGGTTCTGGATAGTGGCTTTCTTTAGTATCTTGTCCATTTTTCCCCTTCCTCACTTTCACAGCTGCGGCCTGCACATATGAATCCACACCTCATGGTCAGTTTTAATTCCTGCACCACCCAATTTGGGCACTGCCCAGCAAATCCGGCTCGGGTGCGTGTCTCACGGCATTTTCCTAAAGTTATATACCCTTGCAATACTTTATTTTCCACAAGGATGACGCAACCACCCGATGAAGTGGGAGAGGCGGTGTGTTTATTTCCTGGGCCAACCTCAGCTACTGCATAAATGGAACGGCCAACCACATATACTATCGGTCCCTTAGTGTAGTTGCTTTTGTCACTTCTTCTTGTATTACCACGTTCGCGCGAGGTCGCTGGTTCGATCCCCTTGTATGTAAATCATCCTTTTCCGGTAGCCTTTAGTTAATTAAGTCAGTAAAAATCGTAAGTAACAAGTCAATAGAAAAATGTTAAGTAGCCATTAGGTCCAAATGTGAGTACGTCGGCTTCAAAAATGGATTTTTCATTAGAAATGACCCCTCTCCTTACAAGTCCTTGTAATGGCTACTCACCGTATAATGCCTTGTAAGTCTGCTCACATTATAAGGACCTGGCTTCATTACTAGATTGTCTCACATAATAAGAACCTGATAAGGAGGCCGTTGCCTTACGGCCTTATCAGTCCTTATCAATTCTTATCTGCTTCGGCGGGTTTTTCCGACATACTTCGAGCCTCTTTCACCACGCTCCTTAGGCAGAAAGCCTCAGAGACAATTATTTAACACTCCTTGGATGTGTGAGAGGCTCTACCAATATTTTTGAATTTTATAGCCTTTTCCTTTGAAGGGTAACAATCCGTGCAGTATTTGAGTTGGTCTTGTTTGATTGCTCTGATCTTCGTTACTTCGAGCTTTCACCACGTTCCTTGGGCAGAAAGTCTCAGGAACAATTATTGAACACTCCTTGGATGCCTAAGAGGCTCTACCAATATTTTTGGATTTTATAGACTTTTCCTTTGAAGCGTAACAATCCAGGCTTGGGAATGCCATACATAGATTACATAGTCCGGGTGCATCAACTACGGTATTTGGGGTCTCGCAGCTCAAAATGGAATGTACCATCACCTCCCATCACGGGCATCAGTGCCGAAGCCCGCTTAAAAAGCGTGATGCTCCTGGTTTCCATACAACATCAAAAGGCTCACCTGTCGTGCCATGCGTGACAGACTCTTGGATTTGCCAAAGCACAAGGTTCTTGGTGAAGGCAGGCTGGCTTTGTTGGACTCTTGTTTGCTGTGCTTGTTTCTGAGAAGGGCTAATTCACAATTCATATTTTTGCAAGTCTTCTTGAGCACAGTATGTTTGACTTGGCAGTGAAGTTTTTATGGTGTGCCCGTATTTAATCGGACACACACTCAGCTGTCTTGCAAGTCTCCTTGGTAATCGAGGGATGCACCACTGTTGGTAGCTCTCGGGTGACCACCGTACGCTGTGATCTGGTCTGTCTAGGATGACTCGCTTAATTTCTCTCTGTGACATTTTCAAGTCATTGTCACTGCCGACCTGACCAAAGGGACAACAAGGGCACACTCATCATCAAAGGTTACAGCATGAACCCATGTGCTGAGCAAAAGAAGTGAACAATTTATAGCAGGGTTTTGTCATTCAAAGAACATTGTACTTTTATTCTGACTATGCATTTTCACACCCTATTCTATTGACAAACAATCAGTCCAAACTTCCTTTTCTTCCCCTTTGCCTTCCATTATGTGCCAGCTGTACTGATTCAGGTTGCATATACTGTCAACATGCAGGAACTGCAGTCGGACTCTGTTGGTTTAACTGAAGCAGAAGTTTCCTCATAAGCCAAGGCACATTTTCACTGGACTACATCCTGTTTGCTGAATGTCAGGTCCGGTGAACCTTGATCACAGTTGTCCAAAATCTTACAGTCAGGGAAACTGAACATTTTTCAGCATTTTGTCACCAACACTCATGGTGCGCATGCAAGTGCTTTACATAATATAGCGTATTTGACCGTGAACTTGAAGCGGTGAACTTGAAGTTCTGCTGTTTGGTTGTTTTTGTGATGCCACAGGATTTGTTTTTGTGACCCAGTATGTGGAGATTTCCGTAAAATTCCGAGCCAAAGCATGCATGCCATGTCAGGGGACAAGAACCTCAAAAAGAACCCCTTCCGGACAAGGTTCAACTTCTCGTCCTTGGGTCAGCAAAATGAACTGCAATCTTGGACAACCCCTTTGTACAACTTCGTTATCATTTAGAAACGCACACTGACCATGTTTTGACAAACTATTTGCTGTGGTCACAAGGTGTACTGTTTGAAAAGTTACAGCCAATGATCAGTTGCTAAAATGTCTGCAGTAATACATCCGTGTCACGGTATCCAGGCCCTGCCCAGAGGGCAATTAACTCCGCAATGGTGTGCTTTCAGCGTCAAAATGATTCGATCACCGGGAGTTACCGATGGAGTTTGCCGAAAAACACAGCCACGAAGTACAAAATGCATTTAGTGTACTTTCAGCGTTGATGTATCCGATCACCGGGAGTTACCGACGGAGTTTGCCGTAAAACACAGCCACGAAGTACAAAACGTGCCGATCTGAAAATTTGGTGGCGAGTAACTACAAAAACCCAGCTATAGTGATAGCGGGAATTTGGTATAGCAACACCCATGGTGTCACATCCCTCCTCCTCCCTACTGCTGCCTTCCTGCCCTGCTGCCTGCTCCTATGCTCACTTCTATGTCCATCCAGAGCCTCCACAATTTTTTCCGATTTTTTTCCACCACTTTCTGTGCTGTTGTGGGCCGTCCAAAATGACAACTATTTGGCAGGCATTGAGTGCGGTTTGTCCAAATTGACCTCAGGCTGCAAGCTCAAAAATATATATTTTGTTATATACACATAGACAACCCTTCTGCTTTATTTTGGGCATCCATGCTGAGGTGAGTACAAAAGTGAGAGAGGTGACATTCCCGGGTGTGACACCACAGGGTCCAGTTTTCTTATCATTTATTCAAACTCTGCTGGATCAGTTCCGGATAAGATAAGGATCACGCCAGAACGTCTGGGTTAGCGAGACAGCCGACTCGCTGTGTCGACGCTGGGCCATCGCGCTACCACCATAGTACTACCGTAGTACCACGTATGCTGGACATTTTAAAAAGTTGACAGAGTGTGATCTTCGCGTGATTTGTGGTCCTTGGCCATTGAGCATCAGGAAAACCTGAAGTTCCCCCATAGACCATGAGAGACCAAGAAAGACGCCGAAGACGTTATAGAAAAGGCTCATCTATAAAGAAAGGTGGGAGGGGCGGGAGTTGCCACATAGATGGCCATAGTCGTCACTCAGTCTATGAAGTCGCATAGACAGCATAGCCAGCATAGCCCTCATGGCTCTCATAAGTTTTAGCTCTCATAATTTTGAAAGCACACCAAAATTTGAATGGAAAAAATATACTCAATAAACATCAATGTACTGAAGACAAATGTAATGATACGAGCAATGGAAAAGTGACATCGCATCCTGAAGACTATATAAGCAAAGACGGTCAGAAGGGGTTCAAGACTTGCCGCTTGCGAATGCTTGGAAATAAAAGTCAGAGGATTTGACAATCTCGAGGCAAAAAAAATTGATCTGAAGCGGCGATTGATATTCATTTGAAGCGAAGGTTGATGTGCACAGTGGGAGCTTGCCTGTTCTTGCAGAGTTTGGGGCAGAAGCAGCACCCCAGAGTGAACAGGCTTGAGTAGAGAGGCTCTTGTATAATTTGGGCTTTCTTTTGGTGACGACTTGGCTTTGTGACTTGCGGCGGGACAGCATTGAGGTGGCCTGGATGACATGACAACATCACAGAGCTTGAAGTGGTGTGGATGAGGTCTTGAATACAAGAAATGGAAGCTCTTGAGGCGTGTGACTCGCAGTGGGGCGGGCAGAATGCAGTAAGGAGAAGGGAGAAAGCTGGGGCATCATGGCGAAAGAGAAAAGAGGACGTGGCAATGCCGTCAACCGAAAGAAGGGATCACGCTGATGCACGGCCTCAATTGATGGACGTCCTTGGCATTTCTTGGTGAATCCTATGGTAGTTGACTTGATCCTACTAGTACTTGATCCCCAACGACGACAAAGAAGAAAGTATTCGTATTGAACAATACATATTTTCCCCTGCTCCGAGAACGGTGCCTACTTTCCAAGCAAGTTTAGTCTCAACCAAGTCTCAACTCTGGTGTGCATAAAATGATGGCTCCACTATGACTGTTGACAGCCATGCTCATAAGTGAGACCCGGCATTCTCCACCAGGACAGTCCCTCTACATATATCAAGTTAAGGCTCAAGCTCTCAGTTATAATTCTCTGCCCTAGTGAAACCGAGAGACACCCATAGTGGGGACCAGAGTTATATAGCCCATCATAGAGAACCATAGACACTCAAAGAAGGCCCTTCAGTTTGAAAGACCGTGAAAGACCACGATAGACCCACATAGTCACCCTTATACTTCATAGCATTTCAGTTTTTCCTGATGAGGAAATACACCAGCAAATCGTGTTTGGCTCGCAAACGGAACGGCCCAACCCGGCCAATTTAGGGACAAGCACCTAGTTTCGAGGAAAATGATTGGAGCCGATCGAACCTTCCTCTCCGGAGAGAAGAAATGCCACCCTCGAAAAAATCTCACGGAAGGCTAGTTGTAGACGTGCTAGCCTGTGTATTACAGCTAATTGCAGTACCGAAGGCGCAAACCAAAAATTCCTGTTTTGGCATATTTTCAAAGATTTCCCGATATCTCAGCCAGTTCTTCACCGATTCAGATAAAAACAGGATAGATCTACTCAGCTAATGGTTGGCTTTCCATAAGCATAAATAAATTCTACTCGCCATATTTGAGTCGTTTCGGCGAGTTGCCGAGACAGCTGTCAGGACCTCATCATCTTTGGATCTCATTTTCGGTCGACTGACCCCTCCAATAGAGCTTAATTTATTATAATCTGAAGAGGGGGTAGGGACCCCCTCTTCAGATTATAATTCTTGCTGAATACACGGATTTGCTCTCGTCGTCGCCGCATTTGGAATGCCGCGATCGACACAGCCATCAAAATATTGGCGGCAAAGCCCGGCCATGACACGTTCGCGCCCCGTCTTCTCGATGTAGGCTCGGTCCTGAAGAGAACCTGCCACGCGGTGGCTTCCCGGGGATTCGGAAGAAGCTGAGACCAGCAAAGATACAGCCTGCTTGGTCTTCATAGCTCCATCCGAGTCTGTGAGCCTCTATTGCTCCGAGCAAAAGAATGGACATTGCAGTCCCTGCAAGGAACTGTTCGTCATCTATTTCATCCTCCTGCACTTCTTCAAGCTGTTGCTGAAACAAAAATGCGACAATATCCATCGGTGTCGGGGCGAAGGAAGCAGACGACGTGTCAGGTCCTGTTAGGCAAAGAGCAGCGAGCACAACAACGCGTCGATTATCCGAGATAATTGAAATATTCAATATCTTTCATATTGAGCTTATGGGAACTGCAGAGGACTAAATTTTCGGATTAAATCAAGGATGCCGGCATCGTTGGCACCGCTGAAAAGGCGTAATAGAATTTTTTATGCTTATGGAAAGTCAGCCATTGAGAGATATTGCAAAGATTATGTTTATCTAGGAATTTCATGTATTTCTGACTGTTCCCTCAGCTATAAATGTTGCCCATCCTAAAATATTAAGCCGCTGGGACATGTCCTCGGCATGCTAGACGGCTTTCGGTGCGAGAACAGCCTGGAACCAGTAAATACGTAATACATAATATTTTTCACAAATTTACTTTCTATAACTAATTGTGCGTGAATTAGCTGAGTAGATCTATGTAGTTTTTATGTGAATTGGTGAAGAACTGACTGAGATATCGGGGATTCTTGGAAAATACCCCAAACAGAGATTTTTGGTTCGCACCTTGGGTAATGCAATTAGCTGTAAATCATAACTTCGAAATGACATGGTGTAAGACTTGATCATCTCCTGGTCTGAGGCTGGATGGATTATGGACTGAATTGGCCTCAGTTTTGTCTCAATCTGAGTATGATAACGGGCCCCGCTGTGCCAGCGGGCTACACAGCTTATTTGTCCTCTGGACTTTCGAGAATTCATATGGACATGTCTCCAACTAAAAACATAAACCGCTGGCAGGCGGGATTTTTCGAGTCTGTAGGAAGGGAAAAGGAGCCAAAATGAGCCGAAAGGGACTCATTTTTTGAACATTCGAACGGCTTACCAGAGGGTGTATCGTGGTGATCTCTGCAGACCTTCTTGGGAGGTGCACGTGCTGCGTGATCCGTGCTCAACTCCGCCGGGAACCAGCGGAGTGGTATCGGGAATGGAACGTGTTTCAATGTTCTCTCTCCAACCTGTCGATCGATACTGATCTTGAATGCTTAGAAAATTTTGGACTAAATCGTTCTAGAGGTCCCAAATTTTGCGGTGAAAAAAAGAAGAATTTGAAGCCAGCGGGTGGTATGTCGGGATACCAGGCTGAAGTAATTATAATCTGATGGGCGGCACCTTTCGGCAATTTTATTGCGATTTGTTTTCTGAATTTACCCCAACGCCATTAGTATCGGGCCATATGTAAGACCAGCTCTAGTGCTGTTGTTGTGATGGCTCAGTTACGGTGTTTGTGGGTGCCCAAAAGAATTATTAAAAATACGCCCAAAAAGGAAAGAGGAGAAGGGAGAGAATGGGAGATTTAGATACCTCCTCAGCGAGAGAACTGAGGAAGTTTTGGAGCCGCTTGGGACTATTTGGGCGACGCCAGAACAAGTCAAAATTTTTTTCGGTGCTGCGCGGATTTTTTTGAAGTGGAATTCATGGAAAGAATATTCTTTTGAGAGCTTGCATGGCCGGTGTTCTGGCCGGTGTTCGATGCTCATATGTTTGATGATTTTCATTTTTTGGTAACAGTGTACTCTCATATTTATTTGCGGGCACTGCGCGGCCTCCTCAATTATTCCTCTTCTTGCAGTGATTTTCCAAAGTTTCGGGATGTTTGTGTGGCCATGGCCTTTTGGCATAGCATCTACTGACCGGAAATATTCTTGGAAGAGGGGGCCTAAGGGCCCATTATAGGTTGTGTCCCCCGGCCACGGAGCATCTTTCGAGGTCCGTTACATATGTTGAAGCAAATCTCATAGGGTACGGTAATAAAAAGGACCACGTTCAACCAAATTTGCTGGGGAAATTTCGCAAATATATATAGACTAGTTGGGCTTCCAATTCGAACCACAAGAGTCTCCATTTCGATTGCAACGACGCCCAGGCTCTGAATTTGTACCGCGAGAACTAATCTAATCTGCACAGCCCATCTTCCGATACACCCGATTTGGTGTATCTCTTTGATGCCAACACCTGGATACCCACATCAAACTGATACACCCTTTTCGGACAGGTATTGGCCCAATAACCCAATACTAATGGGTGTATCCATCACCACAAACACCAGAACCGCGCCGTTATGAATCGCCGTCTCTAATCTGATGTGGGTGATGCCTTCGCATGCGAAATTAATATTCCATATCACAAAAATCAAGCATGAGATGTGAGCCATTCTTATAATACCTTGACATCCTGATCCTCGTCACTCCTCTCCGTATCCAATTCCTTGATTGAACGGAGCTCATTATATATGTACCACTGACATTTGAAACGATCCAAGACACGGGCTTCATGCCTGTAATGCAATGACTTACAGTTTTTCCCATTGGAATCACTTTCCCGGTGGACATATTGGACCGAGTCCCACGAGTAGCCTTCCAGCCCGCCAACGACATTTTGATACTGATTCTTGATTGGAATCTTCAGAGGCGGTAGGTAGCCTTGGACCGCCTCTGAATGTGAGGTGTATTTATTTTCGGCATGGAAGAGAGCATCACTGTCTCATGGGTACGTACTCTTTGCGACCTCCGGGCAGTACAACCTCACCGTCTCGAGGAAAAGGCCACATGGGTTGGATTCTTCGATCCGTGATGAGGGGAGATCTGTCAACTCGGCTGTAACTCACTTGACCCGTATAGTATTATTGGAACCTGCTTTATATACTCGGGGGTAGGGCTTGGCCTCCCTCGTTTCATCTTACTTTCGTTCTCACCATGGCTGGTGTGCAGGCAAACACCGCACGATTAATCGCGCTCTTTATTAGCTGTGTCCTCTACGGCATGTGCCAACTCCAATTTCGGGAACAACTCCTTTTTTATACCTAATTCCAGGAATCCTCCTTACGACCTTCGTTCCCTGCATCCGCTCTTTACTACTGTCCCCGACCGAGAAGTTCCAGTTGAAACCAAACCATAAAATCAAATACCCGATCCTCGTTGCCAGCGTTCTGATGTTCCTTGTCTCGAGCTTCGGCGTTGTCCTCTCGCTGCAGGATGTCATCGACGGATTCATCAACTACGATGGCCCTGGGGGGGCTCTCGAGTTTTTCACGACCGTGAACGGAGGATGGAAACACTGGATAGTGATAATCGAGGATTCTGTCCAGGCTATGCTTGGCGATGCCCTCCTCGTGCGTCAAACATATTCAGCCTCTTCTTTTAAAACCTGATCCGTGTCCTAGATCTATCGCTGTTATGTGTTGTACGATCGCAGCTGGCGCGTCATTGCCATACCGGTCGTAAACTGGCTGGCATCATGTGGTACGGTCCTACTCAGGACTGGTAAAGATCTGTTATTTCTCACACAATCTCCATAATGTAGCACTTGCAATAGTCTGCTCGTACCGGGAAGCAACGATGCCCGAGGAGGACCGTCTTAACAGTTCCGCCATACTTCCATTCCTCTCTGCCGTCGCCCTTCTGACCTTCACAACAAGCATCGTAACGACCTGTATGTTTTACCTTTGAACTCACTAAAACCACCTTAACACCGCCCTCCATTTTAATTAGATCTCATCATCCGGCGCCTACTCACAATCGAGCGGACTAAGGACCTACGCGGTCCGCTAGAACCCCATTTACTTTCGCGAGTCGCAACAATATTCTTCGAAACCGGGTTGATCTACACACTATCGCTCGTCGCGTCGTTGGGGGTCTACCTGTCCGATAGTGAACTCGAGTTTGTTGCATCCCTGGCGGTATGTTGGCTCTTTCGAGACATATATAACCCGCCTAATTTACATGGCCTTCACTTCCAGATGATCCATATTATTGTACGTTGAATCAGAGGTTGGTTAGGGAATATAAGATCCCTAATGCTTAAATCACAGCCAATAACATGCAACCTCCTGCTCATTCGGGTGGAAGGTATCAGACACCCCAAATTCACAGGATCCGCTGGGTCCGTGGGGACTTCGGATGAACGAAAATTTAATCCCAATGCGGAGAATGAAGTGTAGTTCGGATTTATGGTAGTGTAAATTGTGCTTGAATTGTAGGAATATTTGTGTATCACAGTTGAACTGGATGTCATATTCGCACCATTTGTTGAAATATGGCCAACATATGGCCCCGCACGATAAGGACGATAAGTTATTGGGCAGCAAATTTTTCCACTTAAGCCAGTGAGTCCCTCTGAATTCCTCTGTTGCATCACCACTTATTATTTACAGACTGTTCAATGGGCGTGCAGATTTCCAATCGGTTGGGGCAAATGTTAGAGTTCTCCGCGGGTGGTCTGCATCCTTGTTAGAATCTGGGAGGATTACCCCAACTCAGAACCTAGCTTCATTGCCTATGATGATGGCTGCGGCCTCCTACGCCACACTATGAGGGTCAAAGTGCACTTTTAATATTCCGCTACACTTTTTCGAGATTTTCATTTTTCCGCTCCTTTTTTCATGAAAATGTCAACTTCCCGCTCCTTTTTTGAGCCAAGATCCGTGAAACAGTGGAGCGGGAAAAATCAGATTTTCCGCTCTCTCTTTTTCGGTGACTTTCAACTTCCGCTACATTTTTTGACAGGTTTGTGATTCCCCGCTCCTTTTTTGGAATGAGTGAATCCCGCTCCTTTTTTGAGTTGAAAAAAAAAATTCCGCTACATTTATAATTGAATTTATAATTGAATTTTAGGCTTTCTAATGTGTAGCTGGAAGGCCCCCAGAATCACAGTCAAGTCCTTTGAATTACTCAAATGAATCACAGAAGTCCGTGATCGCGGCAGCGGGACACGATCACGTGAGTAAATCAGGCACGCATAAGGACTCAAGATTGGCACCACAGAATAATGCCAGGGGCAAGGACTGCAGATCCATCAAGGCCTCAACCACCTAATCGCCGTTGGATCGGACCTTGGAGGAGCAAAGTCTCCGACGTGCAAGAGATTAGATTTCCTGATTAGGGAATTTGGGCCCTTAATCACGTGTACACTCGGGAGTCCGAGTTTGCGTGTAGTTGCCTTGCATACAATCCGTGTAGCTGTCCCAGACACTTCTTCTTGACATTCTGTAGTTCAGTCATAAATGTAGCAGAATTTTTTTTTTCAACTCAAAAAAGGAGCGGGATTCACTCATTCCAAAAAAGGAGCGGGGAATCACAAACCTGTCAAAAAATGTAGCGGAAGTTGAAAGTCACCGAAAAAGAGAGAGCGGAAAATTCGATTTTTCCGCTCCACTGTTCCACGGATCTTAGCTCAAAAAAGGAGCGGGAAGTTGACATTTTCATGAAAAAAGGAGCGGAAAAATGAAAATCTCGAAAAAATGTAGCGGAATATTAAAAGTGCACTTTGACCCTCATACCACACTGCTTCCTAGGATCCGGGTAGTGCATGGCTTTCCACAACGAAATTTCTTGTGGATGCCTGGCACTACATCGGTCACTGCGCCACTGACATTCTCTGCCGACCATGGTGCAATCCTGCACCTACAAATGGCTCGCAACCCGATCTAATTCTTGTGGAAGAGGACACCAATGGCACTAGCCAATAGACCCGCACGTTCAACACAAAAACTGTTCAACAACTTAATTCGTGGCTTAACGGGTTTGAATCACAGCTACATCAGATGTCGGACGGGAATTATAATTTTTCCATTCACGTCTTGATGATGATATAAGGTGAGAGGGTGGGTGACCAGCAAGGCTATCAGAGGGGTTTTGGATGGAAGCTACAGGAAACTAACATATTATACTCAACCTTTACCATCAATTATCGACGTCTTTGATTTCAACCTCGACACAGGTAGGGATACTTGACTGGGCGATAAGGCAATCATCAATAACTATTTGTGTATCACAACAAGGCCTCAGAAATGTACAGATTTCGAGAAAAATGTCATTTTTTGCTGTATCGACAACCAAATTATATTTCTTGGCTGCGGGATTGAACATGGCGCGGATATCTGCTGCATTGAGCTCATCACTGGCAAGCTCAGAAATTCCCTTGGAATAAATCGACTTTATGGGGCCCACTTTTACGGCGGGTTAATCTTGAGCTCCAAATTCCAGTTTGTTCGTTTTATTCGGTCGTGGGAGTCCGTGTCGTCTCCGGTTCGATCCGGCATCCACGTGTGCGGAATTTTTTTGCCGCGCTCCTTCGGCCGGACAATGGAGGGAATCCTCAATGACCACCCTGCACTGGCGCCAGAAATCTTCAAGGTCCTATCCAATGCGCTCACTGCCGCCCAGCAGAAGGTCGAGCATTTGGAAGGTAGATTGCAGGAACAGGTACGCAATGCACCCCTGCGTCTATACGGTGTCCTCAAGCGGTGGAATTGGTAGGCCGACGCGCGCGCGTCTCTGAATGTAACATTCTCCCGATGATCCGCTTATTTTGGTCTGACTCTGATGCCTCTGAAGACTGTCGAGGCTGAAGTTGTGAGCCTCCGACAGCTGTATGAACGCGAACAAGATGATGGACGCGAGTTACGCGCAATAACGGCGGTAAGGCTTTTCTTCTTTTCCCCAACTTCGTTATGAATCGTCCATAGACGCTCGAGCAGCGGTACATCGAACTCAGGCTAAAAGAGAGCGAAGTGGATGAACTCCGAAGGATTGTGGACGATGAGATGGAGGCGTTGAGGAGGACTGAGGTCTGTCCATATGATTGGGGACCCTCAATGTCCGGACATCCAAACTCCACTAGGCGATATCACTGGACACCGCAGCAACGGTTGAAGCTCTGCATACACAGCTGGAGAATGCAGAGGCCCATTCCAGAACACTGCAACGGGTTCGACGAGCCATTAGACTGTGTTTCCTTTAGTTACTTATGGTCCTCATCAGGCACTTGAAACCGCCAAAGTGGATCTTACCGCCAAAGATGATGCTCTCTCGGTGCTCTCGCAGGCAAATCAAGCTCTGGAAGAGGTACGGTACTGGTCAAATCATACGTCCCTCTGTACGATGAGCTATTCAGAATCTCCGCACATCTGAAGCACAAGGTTCTACTCACTTGCACGAGATTGCACGATTGGAAAGGGTGCGACTGTCCTATCTTCCTATTTTGAAAACCAACCCATTCGATTGCAGACCCTCGACGCCGCGCGAGCCAAGATAGTCGACGATGAGGTGACGCTGGCAGGTCTGCGTTCCGTGAGTCTTACATCTCGCATCTAAATCTGCGTGAAAACTAAATTCCCGAGTATAGAAACTGGACGCTACAGGAACACTCACAGCCACGACACGCGCGGCACATGAGCGCCTCCAGTCCGACCTGAGGCACTTACTGACCGTGAAAGCTTCGGCAGACAGGGTACTTTCATGCTGGGCTCCCGGTGTCCACCAAGGCTGACCAGTCACAGGAGCTCAAGGCGACCCGATTGGAGTTGGCCGCCAAGGAGACGGAGCTAAAAGCGAAGGAGTCGGATCTCAAAGCGATGGGCTCCGAGTTGAAAGTGCTTCGAGAAGGAAATACCCAGCTACGTGCGGAAAATGCGCGCCTCACCGAAGCATGCGCAGCCTCTGTCGCCGCGCGTAAACGCTCGGAAAACCAGATCGTTGGATTACAGTCCGAGGTCACAGTGTTGCATGCGAGGGGGGCCAAGTCAGAGGAGGTGCGTACCATGGATTTTCATTGAACAAACGTAACATGTTCGAAATGCAGGTAAAATCCGTTCTGAAGAGGGAAACGGTGAGGTTGGAGGACGCAGTAAGCGTCAAGGACTCGGAGATCCGTGCATTGCGTGATCAGAACGAAACCATGGAGGGTGCATTCAGGCAGGTAATACATTTTGTGCGCTTTTTTTTGAAAAGGGCAGATTACGTATAAGCTATAGAAACTTGGCTTGGCTACCTCTTGTGGGCCGGCATTTGCTGCCGAGAGTGCCCAGCTAAAGGAGAGTTTGGATAGACAGCGCTGCCATATTTCCACTCCGCAAAAGGTCGGTGAATCAATTATTTGTATGACTACTCTCGCCTCGAGCGTAATCACAGGCCCTTGACCAGTCTGCGACAAGGCTCAAGAAGGAGGTGGTGTGTATCTCAAGTTGGTTGGTAGAGCAGACCATTTTTTCTTAGCCACTGCCTTCCCGATCCAGGCCGTCAACCAAAATAAGGCGGGAGGTAGCTTACAGAGGCTAAAAGACGAGCGTTCTCGCCACCTGGGTTACATGGCTGCCTTGGCTACCCCGAGCGGTCGGCCAACCTTTGATTCCCTGAAGCCGATTGACACCACCCCATCTGAAACATTTACACAGGTATTTATCTTTCCCTCGCTTGAAGCACAATCTTGAAATATCCTGCAGCGTCTCGCTGCCACCAGGTTTGTTCCCATTCCTCAATTCTATTCTACTCTGCGGGCTGACCGAAATCCAAGCGGAACCCTATTTTTCCCCAAGCGCACCGTATGGTGTAGCGCCCAAAGAGTTCACGCGCTGGTGTTCGAGCCTACCCACAAATATTGCTATTTGACGAACACATGGATCAAGCAAACAGAGATGAATCTTCGTTGCGGCGGCGAGACATTCGAGCTTTTTGTCACTCAAGGACATTCGATCTACTACGCCGGTACCTACGTGGTGCACAGCCTGAGAACGATACACCGCACGGAATTCAAGACTATCCCCGATGTCGTAAGGAATTTCTTGTTCTGTACTCGACCCTGGGCTGAATTCCCTTTGCATGAACGCAGTCCAAGATGGCAATTTATCATGCAACGGGACTGCGGCCGAATGAAATGGAGAAGGTCAAACAGCGTTTCCCCGACGGCGAGGTCAAAGCCGAGTGTTTTGGACTGCAGTGTGTTGGTTTTAGCAACGAGCTGTACGAAGGACTGCTGCGTGATCGCTGCACCGGTGGCGGTGGGGGTGGGGATGCGTCCAACAAGCGGAAGGCGGAGGCGGAAGACCTGCTGGGCGACCACGAGGCGAAGTCTCAACGGATATCTTGATGTAGCGGGGCAGCGCTGTTGCAAATTTAGTCGCGTTTCGCCATTTATATAATGTATATGTTCTGCTCATTCGTAGTCGTTGGGCATTTGTATCAGTGCCAGGAACACAAAATTGCGGAAGTATGCACCGATTTAAGGCGCTCGACACAAATCGATGGTGCAGCAGAATGTACAAGTTATGGTACATCGGAATCGCGGTTTAATTTGCTTGGGGATTGAACATACATTCAGATTTCGCAAGAAAACTATCGCCAATACAATACAGAGTTCAATGAGGTCGCGGTCGGTCCACAGTACATATCTCCTCGTCGAGAGTTAACTTTTTGGCTTGCCAAAGTGGCTTGCGCCCGCGCAGATTGGCTTGTTTTGGGCGTGGGCGTGGATTTGGCTGTAATCACAAGCCCACGCCCGGCATTTCGGCTTGCAAGCCACTTTGTTGGCTTGGCAAGCCATTCCGCCAGTCTGCCATCAGCAAAGTGGCTTGTGCTCAGTGCTCAATATTTAGGACCATATGGTTAAATCTTATGTGCTAGATATATTACTATACATCCCCTGCAGGTACCTGGACACCATTTATTCCATAATTTTAATATTTCAGAATTCTCGTCAACACCGTGACAAATGATGCAGGCAACTCATACCCCAAATACAAGCCTGCTGGCTTGTGATGTTGAATGGATAGAGAATACTTGGCTGCTGCTAACTGTAGTGAAAACTTTGGGGGAACTGTCCTCCATGTAAAGAAATTCACAAAACCAAAGTTCAACTCACTGGACTTCTGAACCACTGGCATGCAAGTGTTTTGGTACCTCATGCTGAAATTTTGGCTAATTACTTTGGACTAATGCTTTCAATGCCCCCAAGAATGTGAACCAACCCTCCAGATGCCTGTTTCTGGTTGCAGCAGTTGTTGTTTGACAACAGTTGGATTACGGGTTTACTGTAACCGGTTGAATTTGCATAATTATGCAATTCTTTAGACACCGTCCGAATGAGCACATATGAATAATATGGAAGCCTCTTACGTCTGGGATAGGCCAAGAAATCACTCCTTTGCTTCGGGAACAAAGTGGCGTGCACAAGCCATTTTGCCTGATGCCATCAAATGGGCGTGGTCACGGCTTGCAACGAAAACTCGGGTAAGTCATATTATATTTGGGTCAATACCATTGGAGGCATATGTTGTTTACTACATACTAGCATCTTTCAGCCATATATTGATGAATTGACGCCGGGTTGACCAAAGTTGAACATCCCAATTGGCATCACAAGCCACTTTGTCTGATCCCATCAAACAGGTGTGGACGTGGTTCACCCAAACGAACTACGGGTTAAAAACACTATTTGCTCTTTCAGAGTTATCCCACTGTATTGACTCTTTTCATTGACTTGCAATTTTCCAATGTTTT
Organism: Mycena maculata; assembly: GCA_029448575.1. Taxonomy (NCBI): domain Eukaryota; kingdom Fungi; phylum Basidiomycota; class Agaricomycetes; order Agaricales; family Mycenaceae; genus Mycena; species Mycena maculata. Next base: position 51,084 of record JARJLG010000193.1, read on the forward strand.
TGCTTGTTGATAGCATGATTCCCCATCCCTGCCACCAATACGCCTGCATCAGCCGACTTGTTCCTGCTTGATGGTCCAGTTGAATTCTCAGCTGCCTGTGAGCTACAGGAGGGTAATAAATTAGCCCACCACTCCCCTTCAAGTTTAATTGAACAGGAATACCTTGTTTTGCAAGCATGACAAAACTTCACAGAAGAAACTATTAGCACCATGGTATGTATAGTGGAATGAATTTCTTAAGAAGTGCCTACATTACATGTTGCCATTATACGATGCCCTCAATGTTGACAATTCCCTGTTTGAGTTATTACTTGACCATCTCAGTCACATAAGTTAAGGATAATTTTGGTTCGGGTCAACAGTGATGTGATCGATTGACGGCGACAGGGTTGATTAGGGTATTGCAGACACAATGATGAAGATGGGAGAGGTGAATAGTGGACAGTGAAATGAGAACTAGTGTAACATTCTAACAACCACAAGTTCTCTTGTTCAACAGATCAATGATGGTGGCGAGGTAGGATCTAGTGGCAGCAATAAAGAAGCAGGACACTTGCAGGACACCAATATTGAGAAATGGACAAAATACTTACAGCGGGAAGGTATAGTGTAGCTGAGCACAAGCCACGCCTGCCTGCTCAAGCCCAGCCAATTCAAACTCGGCTAAGCGGTGCAAGTCACTTTGGCACGCCGCTCGGCTAACTCTGCTTGTTGCGGGAAACAGGTAGTCTGGCAGTGGGGAGCAAAAAAAGAATGGTGCAAAGATGTCCAACAAAGATATCCCATCCAAGTCGATGCCTTCGTTCAAAGCGTAGAGTCGGATTGTGGGGCAGAGTAGAATGCTCGTACTGGCCTGAATTATTATGATTGTATTGGTGTGGTGTGGGATTGGGGGGTGTGGTAATGATTTCCAACTCATCAAGGAAGTGTTTGGGAGGTTTTCGAACAAAAGGAAGAAACATGGTGTTGCATCAATGAATATAGTTGACTAACTTTGAATTGATTTCACGGGACACTGGAAGCTGAGATGTAGTTATATTCAACCAGAAATGCGAGAAAACTGGCTCACCAGAGGCAGTGAAGGGCTCACATGCTCGATGATTACAAAGTTATGTCTTCAGCCGGCAAAGTTTGTGGCCTGAGAGACACAAATAGATGTAGGACAATGCCGATGAAGGAGAAAGGCATGGAAGCATGCCGGAGGAGATATTATCGAATTACTTACAGTGGGATGGTTTGGTGTTAAGCGAGCACAAGTCATGCCCAAGCCCAAGCCACGCCCACCCACGCCCGCCAAGCCAAATTTAAACTCCGCTAAGTGGCACAAGCCATTCGGCCAAGCCAATCGGGGAAGTCTGTCTCCTCGTCTCTGATCCGAGAAACATAATTGCACCCGAGAATCCATGTGAGTTGAATTCGCGAACCTGGATATTTCCCATACCATGATTAGACCCAAGAATCCTCCGGCAGACCAATATAGATCCGCATTCCATTGTTTTCCAATTCCTTGAGCTTGAACAACTGTTTGCGGGTGTAATCATCTTCATCGTCTTCTTCGTCACGAAAGTTGAAGGACACGGAAAAGCTAAGTCTGAAATCCAGAAGTTGGAAAAATCCCGATGTTGCTTCCGATCTCGAAGCCAGGGCATCGTCAATTTTTCGGGGTTCGACATTCACTGAGGTCGGAGACTGTTTTCCTGACACTGCGGGCAAGTGCCATGGCAGTGGGTTCACGGCAGATGACCGACACTTGCCATGCACACTGACAATTAGCTAACTCCGGTGCAACTGATGTGCAATCCGAGTACCAAAATCCCACGCTGTATAAAATATCGACCTGAAATTGAACCTCTTTCTAGGAGTTTCAGGAGATTCAGGTCCAAACTTGAGGTTTGGTCAGCACCGAAATGAATCACCAACCCAGTAGTTTAGGTTATTGGTTTGAGCTGGTCTGTTTTGTAATCTGACCCGTAGGATTTCAACCTGATTTCGGTGTACCCAGATCATAATTTTATAAATCATCCCTTTGTCCTATTTTTGACCGTGAGAAGTTAGGTTCGATGCTGAGGGGCAGGTCTGTGCACTATTTGTGCTTGATATAGGGTCTGTTCAACAGTATATTCACAATTCAGTGTATTATTGTGCCACATAGTCAACTAAGATTCCCACTGTTGGAGAAAGTGATGTACCGCTGGATCTTGTTATATGCCGAGCCAAAAGAGGAAAGAGAGACCTCCGGGATCTCTGGACGTCGACACAAGTCCGGAGCGTCAGGAAGAAGACCGGAGGTTCTCCTGTCGGCTGTTCTCGCAACACCACAGCTCGGAAGGGTGAGCGAACTGTCTGACTATCGAGCCGAAACAAGATGGAGAACGAATGAGGATAGAAGATTCCGGAGGTAACCACGTGACCCCCAATGGACCCGGACAGGTACTGGAAGGGGTGCGGAGTATTCCGGAGGAAGCTGGTGGAAGCGGACAAACTCCGTTGGAGCCCAACACAAATGTAACAGACTGTGTGGAAGTGGTACACATCCCGGAAGGGACCCGAGTGACCGGAAGCGGTCCGGAAGGAGGGCGTGGGAACCGGGATTGATCTGTGACAGTGCGGGAGACTTGGAGGATGCCCGGAAGGGAACCAAAGAGGCTCCAGACGAAGTGAAAGGGATTTGGCTGAGAATGCAGATGAACGGAGGGAAGAATAACAAAGACAAACAAGATCCGGAGGTGCCGGGAAGACTCCGGAATGAAGACGAGATTGAAGGAAGACTCAGTCCATGAAGGAAGCCATGGAATAACATTGATTTTCCAGATAGAGTACAGGATGTAATCTACTGGGATTATATAGATAAGTCCTTTATTGTAATACTAGAAATGGATAAGTCAGGAGACTTGGGAACGTAACAATAAGTAGTATCCTGAAAAGGAAATGCATGGGAAAGATTTATAAGACACAATAAAGAAGAAGACGGATAAAAGGAAAGACATAGTAATATGATATTATGCAAACCCGCTTGGCAGCGGACACATGGACAACTGTGGGAAACTTCCGGAGGGCTGTTCGGAGGGCCGGAGGGTCCGATCGGTTCGGAGCGGAACCGGAGGCGCAGCCATGGAAACGAGCTGAGAGGATGGAAGCATTCGAATGGATGGCCAACTGATCCACTGCGGAAAAGGGCCGGAGGGCCGGAGGCTCCGGAGGCGTGGGAACAAATTCTTGCAAGGCCTGCGAACACGTGAATGTGACCGGAAGCGTGGGAACATCCCTGGAGAGTCCTCGGAAGAAGACAAGCCGGTTGGGCAGAACGGAACAGATTGTAGAGCACGGTGATGGAGATGGTAAGGTTCCGCAGAAGGGATGATCGAACCGGAGCAGGTGGCTGTGCCGGAGGTTCCGGAAATGGAAGGGAATAGAACGGCGGATATGCCTGAGAATGCGGAGAGTGGAAATGAGCAGAATGGCAATGCGGAAATGACCAATGGTCCTCCTGGAAGCCCGGAGAGTCGTAAGGAAGGAGTGGCTATGATGGGCTTAGTAATCATTTGGAATAAGGCATGACTGGAAGTGATGGGAACTTCCGGGAAGCTCCGGAAAACCGGAGCTGTGTAGAAAGGGTCAGAATGTGCACGGATATAACAGATTTTCAATCAAGCTCAGGATGTTTTTCAATAAACTTGGAGATGTGAGGCAACAATGTTGCTTGTTCACCAACTGTACTCACAAATTCCTCCTCTCAAACCCACAGAGAAAGTGTATGGCCCTGGAACGTAACCTGGGGGAAGTTGAGTGTAAGTGGAGGTTTAGCCCCGTACCTGTACCTGAACCGGCTCCAGGCAAGGAAAGGCATGCACACAACACACACCAGGCATGAACAAAACCATGTGCTGAAGCATCCGATTGAAACCCAACTGGGCTGGGCAAGGTCCTTCAAACAGAAAGAGACCCATGATAGGGGATGGTTTTGGGAGTTTGTGATAGCTGAGATGATTGGCCACACCGAAGCATAAGGGATATAGCTTCACAAATGAGTGAATAAATAGGAGCAACATACATGAGCAAGGACAGGATGCGAGGTTGGCCCATGTGCATGTAGGCCTCCAATGGAATGATTATTCTCTACTTGGGAGTTCTTCGGAAGATCAAACCACGAAGAGACGGGGGCCTTCTTGATCCGTTACCACCACCATCTCCTCCTTTCCCACGCTGGCAGAGATGTCGACGATGGGATAAATGGCGCTGGTGATGGTTAATGGACCAAGGAGTGGTTTTGAAGCCAGGGTTTGCGTGCAAGCCTCCTCCTACCCCGCTGGCATCTGCTGCGGACGGCTGTGCCTGTCATCCGATCACGTGACCGATTGGTTACCGGATCTTTTGTCTCCACCGAAGCTGTCTTGCCTACGGCCCACTCCCTCAAGCCTCATTGTCCCGAGTGAGAGATATTGCCTGTGAAATATTGCTCATGAGCCTGGAAATTTAAGAGTTCAGACTCAGTACCTAACGGGTCCGAGATTGGCGTAATTGTGTACAATGACATCATTGTCCCGCATCATACGACCAGGATAAATTACGGCTATCTCCATAGATCCCAATTCACGTGATGTACACAGTGCTTAGCAGCACAGATACGAATATACTGATAGTGTTGCACTGAAAGTCGCTCTCATTGTCTATTTGGCTTCGGAAAACACCCACCGGAATGATATAAATTCCACTCCTACCACAGAATTCCCTAGCAAAATTCCGTACATCCCATGACGGTGGTCTTAAAATGCACCCAAAACATGCCTATAAACCACACAAATATTCAGATTGGTACCGAGGGCCTTCCTGATTCACGGGAGGGTTTTGGGGACGTGGTATGTACATCCCTCTTGTCAGTGCCTGTCAGCTGTGAGTTCACAGAGTGAGATCAGCAGGAGTCGTGGTGATCTGGGTCTAGCTCCGACTACCTACCACGAGACCCCTTCTGTGGCAGGCCTGCTGCTCTAGCTGCTACAGCGATAGCTGAGGGGCAGCATCCCTGTTCCCCTACAATCCTTCGAAATGTGACTGCTCCAGACCATGATTCACCATGGTTGATGCCCATATTAACGGCGGTGGCTCCTGATCTGCGGGAAGTAACTAACGGCCATATTACGAATGGTACACATCCAATTCCAGATATAATTATGGGAGATGTAGAGGGAACATGTAACGACTCCCATACTAACAATTTTAACACTGCAGAACAACAACTAAACACGGAAAGGAATATTAATGACATTAGCATCCTGCCAGATACATACCCCGAAACTATGAACACAGGGCAATACCAAATCCCCGAGAATTGGGAAGAGATAAATATACAGATAAGACAGAGGAACAAACCTCCAAAACTTGCTCACTCAGCGAAGTTTACATGCTCAAACAAAACTATTGCATCACAAAATATAAATGGGAGAGAAAAGAATAAATTCATGAGCAACCCCAGACACAAATTCACATACATGAAGAAGATGGTCGATGATAATCGAATATGTGTTCTTGCCTTGCAAGGAACACACATGGATAACATTGCTGCTAGCCAGTTCAATAACATCTACCAGAATTGGTTCAAACTGTTCAACTCTGGTCACCCAATGAAACCCGAGTCAACAGCGGGAGTTAGCTTCCTTCTTAATAAGAAATTTGTTGACACAAAGAATGCAAAGGAATATGTCCTTGTTGAGGGACATGCAATTATGCTGAGTATACCATCACACCAGGGAGAAACAATGAATATCTTGAACATCTACGCCCCTAATACCCCTCAGGAAAGAGAAAGAATGTGGGCTCACCTATGGTATCTTTACAGGGAGAATCCTGAGCTTCCATTTCCAACTGAAGCACTGGGGAATTGGAATTTTGTCGAAAATGTTATTGATCGCACATCGAAGAAAGAGGAAGTTGTACCATTAAATTTTTTGTGCCTGAAAGCCCTCTTCTGTATGCAAGATGGCTGGCGCTCAACCTTCCCAGATACTTGTGAATACACTTGCTTCCAAAAGCGCACTAATACAGCTACAAATGAGACCCATGTATCTGGCTCACGCCTTGATCGCATCTACGTCCCAGTAAACCACTTTGCACACTATCGAAATTGGTCAATTCAACCCAGTCTAATTTCCAGTGATCACTACTTGATTTCTGTCCAATTAACATGTCAAACGGAAGAACAGTATGGACCAGGAATATGGAATTTCCCTATATATCTACTCAAAACTCCGAGATTTATTAAATACATTTCAAAGAAACTCTCGGACAAGCACGTTGAGTTGATCCAAACTGGAAGAAAAGTGGACGCAACATTCAGAATCTGTGGAAGGACTACAAAGATGAACTTACTGCAGAAGCTAAAACATGCTCCCGCTTGGTCAGTGAAAGAGCACGCCAAATTCGAACTTGGACCGCACAGAAGCAGCTAACCATGAATGATGAAGACATATCTACTGAGGAAAAACACCTCGAAATTCTACATCTAGAAGAAAAGATTGAATCTTATCTCAAAGAAGAGGCTGATCGAAAGAAAGCCCAATCCGAAGCTCACTATGATATTGTTGGTGAGACTCTTAAAAGCCGGCACTCGACAAAATCCACCAAATAATACCACCTTAGAAGCACCATAAATGAATTCAAGCGAACAGAGGAAAATTCAACAGTACCCTGCTTTGAAACCCGACCGAAACAGATGGCAGAGATGGCTCGAAATTACCATGAGTCTGTTCAGCATACTGATATCCCTGAGGAAAATGATTATGGTCGAGTGATATGCACGGAGCAAGTTCTATAGAAGTGTGATTCATCCAAGGTAGGCGTGCGCTCGTGGGGAGATCTGCTTCCAGGGGATGGAGAGAAGCACCTGCGGTGCTCTTGACAGGACGGACGAGAGAACCATGTCTACGACGCGTGTGATCTGAGGAGAGGGAACGAGGGACGATGTGTGTGGTGTGTGTGGGGGGAAAGGCCGTCCCGGCCGATCGGGACATCCCGGGCTGCAACGGGGCAGCGGGGAAGAGCGGATCAGAAACGGAAGACGCGGGCACGGCCGATCCGTACGCAAAGGGCAACGACGGGTCCGATGAAGGAGCCCCGAAGCCACCCAAGGGAGCGAAGCTCGAAGGGCCAAAGGCCCGTGCAAGGGCGAGAGAAGCGGGCCCGAGGGCCCCAACACACAGCAAGCGATGAAGAGAACGGAACATACTGATTCAGAGAGTATGAGTTACAAGAAAAACTGGCGCGACGGCGCATAGACAAGTGTACGATAAGCGATGTAACGAGTTACGCGAACGAAAGGGATGAGGAGTCAACAGGATGACCATGAGTACGAGCAAACTCAGCAATGCGAGCGTCCCAAGCCCGAGAGATGGCGAGGGGAATGATCTGGGCGAGGCGGCGCCAGTAGATGAGGAAGCAGAGCGACGACCAGCCCCCGAGCTTCATGATCATCTCGGGCGCGATGCCGGCGGCAAGCAATTCAAGGGAGCCGCCAATGTGGAAGCTGTGGCCAAAGATGAGGTCGAGCAATGCGTCGTGGAACGTGGCACGGAGGTCGCACAGGAATACATCCTTGGTGAGAGGCATCCAGCCCGACAGCGTGCGGTACGCGAAAAGAGGAGTGTCCAGAGGTGGTTCTTGAACGCCCACACCGGACAGAGGTCTGCGTCCTCACCGAGGACGGCGGTGAGGATGCACTGGCCGCCCTTCGTCGTTGTAGTCTTGGTCCAGACCAGATGGATGCTGGCCAACTCTCTCCCATTGACAAAGGAGAAGATGATGCGGGTGCAGCGACATGTGTCGCGCAGCATAGAGAATTTCGTGATGCTGCACAGCAGAAGCTCGCCCAGACGACGGCAGCCCCAGAACGCGGTGAGCGCCGAAGACCAGGATGCTGCCCCGCGCGGGGAGTTAAGGTCGAGCGTGGCATGATAGGCACGGAGATGCGGCTTGGTGACGGGGCCATGGGGTGGGAGTTTGAACTGGACACCGCCCTTCTCTGCTGCTTTCTTGAGCGCGGGGACGAGGCCGTCGTTTCCGTGCTAGGGCGCGTCATTGAACAGGTGCCAGAGCTGCAGCCCGTTCAACCAGTTGCGGACGCACGTGCCCGAGCAGGTGCCGATTGCGTCGGCGACGAAGGCGGCAAGGAGGTAGCGGTCGGCGGGCATGCGAGCACGCTCCGAGATGCCCTCTTGATCGCAAAACTCGGTGAAGCGGAGTGGGCCTGCACCATAAGTCTCCCTCGTGTCGGGCGCGTGCGTCAGGAGCAGGCCCTGGAAGACCTTCACCTGCAACGCCGCCGAGATGCCTGCAGAGGTCATTGTGGCGTGCAACTCCTCGGAGTACGGCGTCGTCCAGAGAAGGACACGGCGGTCGGCGGAAACGAGCGGGCGGTACGTGCTGGGCGCTATCCTCTTCTCGGGAGGTGGTTGACGCACGCGTTTGGCGTCCAGCGCAAGATCCGCCGCCTCGCGCACCTCGACTAGCGTGGAACGGGGGTCTAGGGCCGCACGACGTGAGACTAGACGAGCCTTGAAGCGGGATGGGTGGGGCGCGGGGAGCGGGGTGTGCGGCAGCAGCGATGACGTGACGAGCGCCGTGGGCACGGGACGGGGGGGGGACAAATGCTTGTGAGAGCTGTGTCAGCAAGCGCCGTGAGCACGCGATGTGCGACGTACGGGGACGGGTAGGGAGCGAGCCGCGCACGCTTGGGTGCGATGTTCTCCGAGATGGATGAGCGAGTGGGGCGAGCAATGAGCAACGACCCCAGCGGGTCGAGGGCGGAAAGGGCGGAACAGATGAGGTTACACGATGCAACGGGAGGGGTAGGAGTCAGCGGGACAAGGCTGGGCGGGTCTGGCGTGAGCCTGGGACGAAAAAACGAGGCAAGCGTGACGTACGTTATGGACGGAACGGGACGGGCAGGGCACGGGCCGGGAGCCGGGGGACGAGACGAGACGAGGGACGAGGTGAGCGCGACAAGCGGGTCGCACTGCAGGCGTGCGAGCGCGATCAAATCAAGTGCGGAGCTCATCCATGAACACGCGGCGTAGTTTGGCGGGTAGCTCAAACCTACACTTGAGGCGGTTGTGGTTGTGGATGTGGGATGCGGTTCGCCGCGAGAAGGGGCGTCAGCGAGGTTGTCGGCGGAAGCAACGTACACGATCTCAGGGGTGATCGCCAAGCCCGACATGATGGCGAACGCGTGACGTGCACAGAGGTTGAGGCCCAAGTTAGGGGATCACCCCTTTTCGTGGACGCCAATCGCACCCTTGTTGTCGGAACGGACGAGGACGTAGAGGTCATGGAACCCAAGCTGTTCCAGGAAGAGGTATAGGACCTCAATGGCAACAGCCTCGAGCCAGCAAATGTCGTGCCCGGGCATGAGTGACTTCCAGTCGGTCTTGAGACGAAGAGCGTACCAAAGGTCGCCGACGACGATGGCCAAGCCCCACGAGGTGCTGGCATCCACGTAAATACCAAAGTTGTGCAAGCGTCCGAGCGGCTGTAGCTCGCGGGAGAATGACACGTCTGATAACACGCTCTCCCACCAAGCGAGCGTATCCTTCGCACTGCCAGAAAGCCAACGCTGCTGGAACGCGTTTTTGAAGTCGGCCATGGCGTTGGAGAAAAACGGCGAGGCGTGAACGACCCTCGCGGTAGACGAAGCAGATGTGGCACAGCGTGCCATGCAACTCCTGCACGTCGAGCAAGCAGAATTTGTGGTGCGCTCGTGCTCCGGCGAGCATGTCGCGCACACGTGTGAGGTATTTCTCCCGCTTCTCAACCGGCAGCGAAACTCGACGACGAGGGAGATCCCAGAGCAGGCCCAGGAAGATGATGAGCTGCGTGAACGCAAGCCCAGTCTTAACGGGGTGCCACGGGACGTGTAGCGAGACGATGGGGGCGAGAATTGACTGACGGTCGAAACAAAAGGAAGCTGCGTCATCAGCGCGGGGCGAGGATGAGGGCAAGGGGAAGCGTACCACGGGACAGTCGTCCTCGTACTTGAGAACCTTGGCGTCGCTGCCCAACTCCGCTTGCCAGATGTCGACCATGGCATTGCAGATTTGCCCCGCGTTGCTGCTGGCGGACGCGGCGCCAAACGGGAAACAGTGATCGAGGTAGAAACTGCCCTCAAAATGCACAACAAGGAAAGGCTTGTGTGCGGGAAGCACGGGGCAAGTCCTATGAAAGGACTTGATGTCGAAAGCGCAAGCTTCTGAGCCCTCAGGGGCGGAGGCGACCTGGACGGGACGGGACGGTGTCAGTCGCGTGAACGAAACGTGGGTACGGGACGGGACGGCAGCGGGACGGGCTGAGAGGGGGACGACGACCCTCTAAAGTAATGATAGCGAGGCAGATGCATGGGTCGAGCCCAAGACCGCCCGCGGACGACGGTGCCGGTGCGCACGAGGTGTGGACGAGACAGCGTGAAACGTGCGCCGCCGAGCGCCCGGCCTGTGGTGGAGCGCGGGTGCGAACGACGAGGTGGACGGGGGGAGAAAGAAAGAAAGATTGAAAGACTCACCAAGTCGGCCATTTTAGATGGCATGTCGAAGCGCGTTGGGAAATCTTCCTTGTCGATGTAGTCGTTGATCGCTGGGATGCCCGCCTTCGGGTCACCCTTCGACAGGTTTCTGCAAACCCTCTTCTTCACGTCCAGGCCCGGGCCTTGGTCGCTCGACGCCACGATGAGTGGGGACGCGAAGAACGGGCCGCGACAAACCAGCTCCATCTCCGAACGAGCGAAGGGGCCGTCCATGCTACCGGCAGCGAGCTCAGTCTGGATGTACTCGAGCGTCGAGTCGCGCTCGATCGTCGCGGAGGGATGGTTTGGGATGACGACGGTGGAGGAAAGAACGGGAAGACGGCCGAGAGGGAAACCTTGAGTGAGATTGCGGACGAGATCTGGATAGGCGGCTGACAGGCTATGTTTTTCCAAGAGGTCCCTGAAGGCGACGGCGCCGTAGGGTTGCACGATGCGGTCCAAGAAGGAAGAAAACGCTTCACCAAGCCCCACGAGGGGCGGGCGGGCGTGCACGAACGGACGCAGGTCAACGTAAAGTAGGGATTTCGGGGATGCAGTAGTGATGTGCTCAAGAAATTGCGCTTCCAGGGCGCGTTCAAGGACGGAAGGCTCCGGCGTGCACCCGAGTGCAACCGGCATTGCGGGTGAGGGCGGCGTGCTCCCCGCCGCAAAGCGAGCAGGCGTGGACGCGGGCGTCGCCGTGGTCTCCCGAGCACTTCTTGCCGACGTTGTACGAGATGCAGAGGGTCTTGGCCGTGGGGCCCCGAAAGGACTGCACGGTGTGAAGGTCCTTCTCCACCACCTTCGCGAAGTGCGCGTCGCCCGACGCGAAGTTGGTGGAAGCCGACGGGTGCTGGAAAGCGCTGTGGGGGCCAGTGCAGATGATACAGACGAGGGGGGTGCATTCGCGCGCGGCGGAGCCCTCCCGCGATGCAGGCGTCGAGCTGCGCTCCCGCCCCCTGCGCCCGTTTCCCGTGCGGGCCTGCTTCGAGCTTCCCGCGCCCCCCTCGTCCGGCGAGGAGCGCTTGAGAGCGTTCACCACAGCGGGAAGGCCGATGATGGGGAAGGTCTGGGTCGCCGGGTTCGCTTGGCGGTAGGTAGCAATCGCGACGTTGATGCGAGTGTCGTGATAGCTGTGATCGTAGAGGCCGCCGCGAAAAATCTCCGATCTGAGCTCGCGCTCGACACCGTACCACACCGGGAGCATTTCCACGTCCTCGTACTGGGGGAGCTTTGCGAAATGCAGGACGTGCTGTGCGAACTTGGAAGCGTGAGTATGACCAAGAAGGGGATCACCGGGGACGACGGCCGGGCAGAGAACGGTGAAGGAGTCAAGCATGTTCTTAGCTGCCTGCCTCCATAGTCCCGGAGTGAGCACGGCCATCTCGTCGCCGCCGAAAATCTCCGCGAGCTTCGCCACGTCCACCACGGAGACCTGCTGGGGCGCGACAAGCGCCAACGCTTGCTCGGCCGTGATAGTACGTGTGGGGATCATGTGGGGGTTATCCGTGGCATGCTTGATATATTTGTCTGCCCACCAATGAAACGGGAAATAGATCTTGTGGTGCAATGACAGGTGGTAGACAGGAGGGATGACGATGCCCATCGCGTCGTACGACAACATGGAGTGCGGATTGGGGAGGGTAAGCGTACCAAAGATCGGACGCACAGCTTTGGTTTTCTCTGCCTCGCGCGCTGCGTGCTCCGCCTCGCGTTTATCCTTGTCCGACTCACGCAACGCTTGGGTTTTCATCCGTTGTGTACCAATCCACAAGATCATGTACTGGGGGAGGGGGCCGACGGCGGTGCAGACGTCCTTGTCGGCGACCATGAGGCGACGATCCTCCTCCCTGTACTCGTAGAACGGCAGAAGAGGCTCACCGACGTCCTGCCCGGCGGCGAGGGTCCCAGCGTCCTTCGCCTCACCGTAGGCGCGTGTCAGCTTAACACTGGCCTTATTCTTCTTCTCTCTGGACAAATTATCCGTGTTGGTGTCCTCCAAGTCGAACGAAGAAGGAGCGGGGATGTCCGCAGGACGCGACATGTAGCTTTCAAAGTCGAAGTCATCGCCTAGAGGGAGGGGAACACCAGCACGAGAGTTTGGGGGCATAGCTGGGACGAGTAGCGGCAAAAAAGACGGCGCTGGAGGGTGAGGAAAGCGCGAAGGGGTTTTTTGCTGGGTCGACGCGACGTCGCAAGAGGACGGAGCTGAGGTGGCAGTGTAGATTGATCGTACTCTAATCTACACCGGAATGCGACGGCTGCAGATCATCTCTGCGCTTCTCCGCCTGCCTTGGCTTCCACTCAGGCCGGCTCGCAAGCTCACCTTGCCTGAGCTCGCAATTTGTCCAAAGATGAGTACAACGAAATGGAGAAAGACCTGACAGAGGAGGATATCCGCAATGCTTTAAAACTATCCAGCAATGGCAAAGCACCTGGGGTAGATGGTATCCCCTATGAATTTTTCAAAGCAATGGACATTGAGTATAAGAAATCAAAAGACAAGCCTGGTGGTGCTTTCAACATAATGGGCTTCCTGGCAGAATTATACCGCGACATTGAGCAATTTGGGATAGCTGATGGCTGTAACTTTAACATGGGTTGGTTATGCCCTGTGTATAAAAAAGGAGACACTAGCCTCATCAGCAACTACAGACCGATCACGCTATTGAATACAGACTATAAGCATATGACGAAGGCTTACTCTATGCGATTAATGAAGGTCGCTCCCTCCTTGATAAAACCAGACCAAGCTGGCTTCATGAAAGGACAAAAAATCGAAGACCAAATCAAACTAGCTAATTTCTTGCTCAACTATGCTGAAGTAGCGAACAAAGATGGGATACTTATTGGCCTTGACCAAGAAAAGGCATATGACCGAATGAACCATGACTACCTTCGACATGTCCTTGAACATATGGGCTTCCCACCTAAATTTTCGAAAACAATCAAAAGTTTGTACCATGATGCCAAAACTATTGTCATGATTAATGGTGAACTTAGCCAACCATATATTGTTGCAAGGGGAGTCAGACAGGGGATCCCCTCTCCTGTTTATTATTCAATTTGGCCATTGAGCCTCCTGAATGCCTATATCAAAGGAATAATTATACCTGGAACAAACAAAAATCTGGTTGTATCACTCTTTGCTGATGATACAACAGTGTACCTTAAATCCACTGACTCTATGGAAACTCTATGGGACATTCTGCGTCTCTGGTGCACTGCATCGACAGCGAAGTTCAATGAGCACAAAACGGTACTCCTTCTCTTTGGAAGACAGTCCTATCATCAGAAAGTCATTGAAGAAAGAAGAATAAATAGCCAGTGCCCAATTCGTGCAATCTGCAAATCCCTTAGGATTATTCCTGATGGGGAACTTGTATCCCACACTCTTTTACAATCCATCCCTGTGTCTACCCATTGAAACTCCTGGTGTGATCATGTCAAGACTCTAAATTTTCCAGTCTTAAGTATGCTTTCGCGTGGACCGCCTCGGATTCCCAACATTGTATACAGGTTCAGGACCTAAATCCTCTTCATCAGGTTCATTTTCACTTTCATATTCCTTGGATAAGTCTTCCTCCTCGACCTTCTTCGAGTCCGGATTAAGCCTTATCTTGTGGAATTGCATATCTTTCCCCAGGTACTCGTCTTAAACATCATCTTCAGCTGCCAAGGCCTCTAATAATTCTTTAGATGAGTCTATCAATTCCTCTATCTTTTGTGGTAACTTGATATTCTTTCAGGCTTCGTAAGGTACAACCCTAAATTGTGCAACTTTGCCGTGCAACATTGCACCATTCATTTCACAACATAGGTATGACCCTCCTCTTGTCCTTCGAACAACTACCATTGGGCCTAGATATCTGGGATCCATCTTGGTGTTTAAGGACTTTTCAACCTTGGTGTTTCATACAAGTACCAAATCCCGAGGTTGAAAATTGAAATCCTTAATCGTGTATCATGAATCCTTTGATACCTCCTTGCTGCAGCTAGCTTCTCTGCAGAGACCCTGTTCCGCATTTCATCCACATGTTGAATATGTTTGGCTAAGGCTTTCGCCCTTAATCCGATCAGTTCAGCTGTCGATATTATGGTATCAGGGTATTCCACAAGCCAAGTGGCCTCCTCAATGTCCAAGGGGATTGTCGGATGTGCTCCTGTTACCGCGAAGTAAGGAGTACATCCTAGCCCTCGCCTCGTTGTTATTCGATCTGCCCATATTACTTGGGGTAAGAACCAGTACCATTTCCTGGTGTCTCCTCCTGTAGCTTTATACATTGCCTGTCTCATATCCCAGTGGCCTCTTCGACCGGCCCATTGGCCTTCAAATTATAAGGAGAAATCCTTATTCCCGAGATACCATACTTGGATTGTAGCCATGCAAGTGCAGCTAAAAATTGCCCTGCATTATCTGTTACAATCTCTGCTGGACAACCCCATCTACAGATTATTTGACCCGACGCCAGGCAGTAAATTGCGGGCGAGGAACTCCATATCGTCGTAGCCATGCCCATTATATATGCAAACGGTCAATGTATGCAGGACGACGTCGGAGAATCCAATCCGAAGTACACGTTCGAGGTCTGCTTCTTGGTCAAGGCGTAGTTCCAGCTCGCGCAGGGCTTGCACCAGCGGCCGGCGGGTAAAGACCTGGAAGTCGTATTTGTCCTCTCGCGAGTGGTGGGAGTCCATTATCATACGCCAAACGAGAGGACATCTGGTGAATATATCCGAGAGCGTTCCAACATCTGCATCGCTGGCTGCGCATAGTCTGATGTCTTCCAGGGTCGGCACTAATAATGCGTGCCAGTTTGTTGGGCTGCAGCATTCGATGTCGAGAATTCGCAGCCTAGGCAACGAAATGGTGAAGGATTGACAATTGTAAAACGGGCCTTCCAAACAGAGGGTCTGCAGGGAGGAACTGCAGATTGTTGTCCAGGAGTGGGGTGACATCCGCCACCACCATTAATTGTATGTCCAGTGTTTCGACCCGTGCCACGTAGGGTACCAACGCCTTCAGTACATAGGTGGCCCACTCTTTCGCATCGCTGTTGAAACGGAAATGAATATGGGTCCCACTGAGCTCCAAAATGAGCGGGACACGACAGCAATCGATTTTCGAGGAACCTCCCGTGAACGATGACCAGAGGAGCGGAGAGGAGAGAGCTACATCTCGCCATAGTCTTGACACCTGGGAGAGAGCAAACTTCTCCTCGATTCCCAATGCATCGAGCATTATGTGTCCGAGGAGGTCGACGGTGAGCATCGACATACTGCCAGTGGCAAGAGGCCAAAAGCGAAAGTGCTATCTCCGTGATCGGATCACCCACGGCAATATTACAATTTCCCCGAGGACATCTCACCTCTTCCCAAGCTGAATTAGGGAGTCCATATCTTGGTAACGAATTTGGGGAACGAAGAGGGAACAGAATAACACACAATTTAGAGTTACATACAATTTTCTTACAACCTCAGTCTTCTTTGCATGTCCTCCCATTACTTCGGCACGACGTCCCATACCTCCAGAGGCCACACCTCCCCGGGATACTTGGCCTCTCTGGCGATGAGCCCGCCCCAGCGCTTCTGCGCCGCACCCCGCGGCGTCCAATGCGACTCATTGCGGAGCCAGATACGCAAAAGGTGGTGCCTAGAGGACGAGGTCAGTTGGATGGAGGGAGAGGAACAACAAAGACATATGTGTTCTCCTGTGAATCTTCGCTGGCTGTGCGCACGTGGAAGACAGTCAGGTTGTTGAAAAACTCAAGGTCACCCGGCTGGAGATCAATATCGAGTAAGGCGGCTTCGGCAGTGAAATGCAGCGTGTCGAGCACGAGGTGTTGTTCCTTCGTGAGTGCAGGGACATCGTCGGCAACTGATGACATGGACACGGAAATAATGAGCCGGAATTAAACTATACACCATTCGAACACACCGGACTGGTCCTCGAAGAAGGGGAAGAACCCCCAACGGGTGTACTGCGCTGGGATAGCCCACGCGATCTACTGTCTAGACCCGACAGGGAATCCACGAAGAGATGGAGAAAAGAGATGAATGAGATCTGTCTACGCCCGAATCCCGCCTAAACCGGCCGAAGGCCCTGCCAAACGACACCAAACCCACTACCGCATCTGCCCCCCTCCTCAAGGCAACGTCCTCGTTGCCTTCGCCCTCGCTTTCCTTGCCCGCAACCTTTGACCAATCGACTCCCCAACGTCCTCCGGTTCATCAACCCATTCGTCTTCATCAACCTCGTCTTCTTCGGCCCCCAATCTTCTTTGTCATAAGAGCCTCCGCCTCTTCGCGCGCAATTCCCTCTTCTTCTCGGCTCAACTCCTGTTCCTCCGCAATCTTCGTCCCCTCTGCCACCCGTCCTTCCTGGTCCACCAATCCTGCCTTGCGGGCCGCTTCGTAAGCTTCGAGCGACGACCCTTTCGGTGCCTTCAGTGGCCGCAATCTTCTCGAGTTGTAGTCGCCCTCCAACTCCTCTCCGTAAATAGTCTCGATGATATAGGAATTTAATAGACGTTCCTTTACCCGGAAAGCTCCAGACCACTCCGGAAGGATTTTCTTCGTGCTGAGGAAGGTTTTCCTGAATTTCGGGTCCAGAACTTGGACCAAATCTCCGGGGGCAAATACCACTTCGCCAGCGTTTGAGTCCAGGACCTGGCGGTCGAATGTGGCCTTCCGCTTCACCCCATGCCGGACGGCACGCGCGTAGCCGTCGAACCGCTGCTGGCCTGCGTATGCCTGCTGGACTTCAATGTCATCCATCGTGATCTCGGCGGAGGCTGTCTCCACGCCGGTTTCCGCGGTGTTGATGACCATGGCAAAGAACAGCTCATTCGGGGTGTGGTCCAGTGCCCTGAGGATGCGGTTGTTCAGTAAGAAAATGGTGTTGTCAAAATGATCTGGCCAGTTTGCGGGCAGGTGTTCCCATTTCTCAATCTTCCTCCATCCTTCCTCTCCCAGGTCCGGCGCACACAGCCTCTTCAATATTGACAACAGTATCCGGTTAGTGCCCTCCACCAAACCGTTCACCCATGGCGAGTACTTCGCGACCACATGCGGCTTGACACCGAAAGACCGGCAAAGTTCCCGCACGTCTTCGTTGTCGAAATGGCTTCCACCGTCCGACTGGAATGCCTCCCAGGGTGCGTACCCATGGAAAAGGGTTCGCAACGCCTTCGTCGTAGTCTTCGATGACCCGTGGGTCGTGTACTTGAAACCGAATACCCGCTGCGATGATGTGTCAAGGTACAGTCCGATCTCTTTGTACCCTCCCTTGCCCTTCGGCATCGCCAGATAATCACCCACTAGCAGCTCGAATGGGTGCCGGCGTGTAATTGGCTGAAGCAGGGCATGTAAGTGCGCCGACCCGAAATTTAGGCACTCGCCACAATTCTGGATTACGTCCATGATGATTCTGTCGAGTGCGGGGGTTTTGAAGCTATCAGTGAGCTTGAGCTTCATGGTTTCTTGGGGTCATCCGTCTCGTGCACACTCGGTCCCGGTCTTGGAGGTAAATCGAAGCTCGCGGGGAGCCCTGCTGCTATGCATTGGTCATTGATCTGATGCTGAAGTTCAAGAATGGTTCTTGTTTTCCCGTTTTGGTGAGCCTTCTGTGCCAGCGTTGTCGGCGACACACACTTGATGTCCTTGGGATCGATCGCCTCTATTATTTCTGCACCAACCATCTCATCTATCACCCCATTGTACCACTCTTTCTGTGCCGGCGTTGTCGGACGCTGGTGAACTTTGGTGTTAAATGTCGCATCCGCTGGTATGTTCATCGTATGCTCTGCTCCCGGGATCGGCATGACCTCCTTCATGGAGAGTGCATAGCAGTCTGCAAACTCCGTGATGAAGTCTCGCACTTCCGCCCGCTGCTCATCAGTTAAGTCGGGCCCAATGGTGACCGCATCAAGTACCGCCGCCACCCGTCTGGGATTGTGGGGGTCCGTGAGCCGCGTAAAAACAGACGGGTCCCCGTCAAGCCGTATTTCTGGCTGCTCGCATCCCTCGTCCCCGGTATCCAACACTCCATCTGTCAGCACTGCCTCGCCCGACTTCGCTTCCGCTGTCACCTGTACAAGGTATGCCACGAAGTCCTCGGCCGACACATTTTGCAAGTCGTCCCAGGTCTGCGCTTCCAGGATGCCCCGCTTGATGAACAGTGCCATCTCCTCGACGGTGTAGATCCTTTCTGACTCGGCAGTGTCAGTGGTATTTTCCGTGGGTAGCAGTATAGGGTCTGGTACTTCCCTCGAGGGGGATGTGTCACTATCCCCCTTTGAGTTCCCTCGCAATCCCCGTGGGGACGACCTCACGACCTTGCCGTGTACTCGCACATCGAAGTTCAGGGTGCACGGCATTTCGTAGCACCATCGCGGGTCTTCCTCAACCACCTCCTCCTCCTCGCAACCAGCAACTTCTGCGGCGGCTTGATTTGCTATAGGAATTTCCTTCAAGACTTCCTGGGCTCTCACAGGAGGTGCGCTACTCCCTCCTGTTGACTTCTCGCGCGATTTCGGGTCCCGGAACACGGCATTCACACCGCCCCGTGCCTTGTCCCATGTACCCAGATGCTTAATCGCATTTGGTACCCTGAATGCCGTGCCGTCCACCTGGGGGATGGAAATCACATCCGCTGCATAGTCGTGAATGGCCCCGAACCACTCGAGAAGGGGTTTTCCGAAGAGGAATGACCACGAGCCTCCGCTCGGGAAAACCTCGAATACGGCCCGCACCCGTGCACCCCCGAATCGGATGTATCCCTCCCAGTATCCCCTCGATGAGACCAGGGCGCCGTTCGCCATGCGAAGTGTCTTCCCAGATCGCCGTAATCCACCTATGCGGTGCTTTACGCTCTCGTACATGGATGTGCACATCGCGTTCACCATCGCCCCATCATCCACCAACGAGCGTATCTTCACCAACTCCCCCTTTGGTCCCTCGGCCTCGATTCCACATATGAATGGTACGCTTGGTCGTACTGTTCCATCCTCGCTGATTCCCACTGTATACAGGTCGACAATGTGGAATTTTGACGTGGCGTACATGCGGGTCAACGTATGACTACGGACTTGAGGGCCGGGTGACGTGTCCTCGGACGGTGGTGCATCGCGCCCGAGGACTGACTCCGCCTTCCTCCTTTGCTCTTCTGGGGCTGTCCGAGCTCTTCTTTGGACAGCCCCTAAGCATTTCCCTGGCTCTCAACCTCTTCAAACCGCCCACCGTTACCCCTGAATGGACGCCCGAAGTCGTCCACATCCCACGCGGAGTATGTGAGCTCCACCGCTCGGACCAGTACTGCCGGCTCCTTCAACGCCTGGGTCGCGATTCGCCGCCACTGCTGCTCCCGCGGGGAAATGCACTGGTCTTGCAGGGCTGTGCAGGCCCGCTTGAAGTTGGTGTGCCCTGTGTATCCGCAGCGAAAGCACTCCCCCGAATTCACAGGCGCTCGGCCGGGTTTCAGTGGATATGGAGTGTTGACGGACACAGCAACGTTGCCATGCGTCGCATACCACATTTGCTGCTGGTCCGCGTGCGCTTTGCGACCGACCTCAGTGTCTGGGTGATGGAGGATCTTGGCGATCGCCGCTAGAAACGTGGCGCGGTCTGCGCCTTCGAGCGGGGCTTGGTATTCGAGAGTCTGCCGTTGCTGGTACTGCGGCTGGCGGGGGGCACCGAATAAGTTCCCCTGGCCGCCGCCTCCTGTGTTCCCAAAGGGGTTCGCACCGGAATTGGTCTGAGGCCAACGCATGGGACCCCTAGCTGGCGCGCCGATCGTCGTGTTCGTAAGCTGCGTCCGTATTCCCGTGGTTGGCGACGCCTGCAGAGCTGACTGCCGCTCCACCATCTGTGCAAGCCTGTCCTGCTTCACCTTCTCCTCTCGCCACTCCTTCATCTCGACCTCAAGCTCCACCGCATCTACGTCCCGTATGGCCTTGGTAAACCCCGCCCAGTTCGTAAAGGTCTTCGCAATTTTGGTTCGGAGCTGGCGGGGCAACTCGATGCGCACCTGCTCGATGTAAATGGCCCCCGCCGCGACGCCGGCACTGGTCGCAAGCCTCTGTATCTTGTTCGCGAATGCGTGGTGGGCCCACACCTCGCGCTCTCCGAGCTTGATCTTCGTCCCGAGCTCCTCCATCCTCAACCTTTCCTTCACCAACGTTACCCCGTATTCCGCTGGTGTTGGCTGCACCGTCTCCTGCTCCGGGTATCGCAACTCCAACGCTGCGTCAAGTAGATCCATGTCCACCTTCGTTGCCGCTGATAGTGATTTATACCAAACGTCCACCTCGCTCCCGGAGACGAGGTAGTTTTTGAAGGCCTTCGCCTTGTCGTCGCTCTTTGTCCCTGCCTTCATGTCGCGATGAAAGGCTCGCGAAAAATCCTGTGCGGACATCTTGTCCGTATCACCATCCCAAGCATCCATGGGCATCGTATCTGAAGAGTAGTCGGGGCTGGGAATTCGAGGAATTGGCTGCGTTTGCAAAGTAGGCCCGAATAAAGGTAACTCGTCGTCGCTCGACTGGCTGGGAGTGAGGGTCGATGGTGTGGATAATGTGGACGGTGTGGACGGTGGATTCGGCGACGGTGTCCTGCGGGTGTTTACTGTCTCGCGGTTCTCTACTATTGCAAGGCCTTGGTCGTTTCTTGCTCGAAGTGTCGGTGCCAGCGCGAAAAAACTCGAAAATCTCTATTTCTCGTAGTAGCACAGTTCTTGGTTCGAATCGCACTCTCAATCACCAGATGGGATAGCCCACGCGATCTACTGTCTAGACCCGACAGGGAATCCACGAAGAGATGGAGAAAAGAGATGAATGAGATCTGTCTACGCCCGAATCCCGCCTAAACCGGCCGAAGGCCCTGCCACACGACACCAAACCCACTACCGCAGCGCGATCACCTTGTCTTTGGCATAGTGGATGATGGGAGAGCCTTCGACATCGCTAAAGGGTACATGAGACTTCAATGGAAATTTGACATACGAGTAAGCATTCACTAGCGGCTGTAATAGTTGCCCGCTAATGTTCGCAAGACATCGTGTCGGCTCACCGAGAAGGTATTGTATAGCTGACCCACACTGCTGAGCTGTGAGAGCCCCCCTTTCTCGGCCTTCCCGAGCGTGAGGAGACCGATTATATCGCTGGCATAGCATCCGGTCAGTGGTGTGAAAGTGAAATATTGACTGGGATAGTAACTTGCCCTGCATCGGTGTGGAAGACCTGATTTCTGGCTGTTTGACCCTTGAGGACTATGGGAGGCCGCTGTGACAGCCAGAATATCAGTGCTGGGTCAGGAAATCAAGGAGAAAAAGTCTAAACATACCTCTCCAGGGTCAAGTGACGTCAGGTTGCGAAGGTGGGCAATCACGGCTGCGCTTCCTATCTGTCAGTAGCGGTGTTCCCCGATATAAGCAGAGATACCAGCGAAGGCGATGATTTGCGACTGTAGATAAAATATATTAGAACTTCAATGCACTATCCTCTGGATGTATTCGGCTCACCTTTCGGTCGTACTTCTGTACGGGAAGTCCTCGCAAAATACGAAGGCCAATGCCGTTGAATATTTCGTCAACTACTTTTGTCAACGTCTTGTCGAGCACCTTGAGCGGAAACGTCTCGCGAGTGATGGCACTGAAACCGAGGCCCAGCGAGAGGAAGTGGTTGATGGCATTGTCAACATCCTCAATTTCTTCCACGGTGAAGATGTGAAGCCATTTCTCGGCTGAGCACGACGAAACCAAGGCAAATCAATTGATGGCCACAAGACAGAAGAGATAGTGCACGCTTGTCGAAAAGTTCCTTCCCGTTCCAAATGTGGGCGCCAGAAACCGTGGTGGGAAAGCCCTTGGAAAGTGGGTCGTCAGCGGGTTTCCTGTAGCCAGCCTGAGACTCCGCCCAGAACAACTCGGAGGGTTCATAGGCCATGTCGAATAACACCTTCCTGATCTCCTCAGGGTTCAAGATGGGGGCAACAGTGGCATCGGAGACGTAACCTGACTGACTGGTCGACAGCTTGGAGAACTGCGATGCGAGCGGGTCCAGAGATGCAGGCAGAGGAGTAGAGTGAACGGCAGCCATTGTGCGGGTAATGTTGAATGTCATTTGTAAACCACGTTTTAAGTCTTTACTGGGAACCTAACTTGTCGCCTTGAACGACACAATTGACGTAATCGCACGCGATGTCCCTGCAGGATTCTTCGGCGCAGATTACCGTTAGATATTATCAGCGGCCAGGCGGTGACATACGAAGCATCGGACAAGAGACTGTGGGCATGTGTGCGTGACGGTTTTGGATGGCGGTAGGGCGATCTAGGTGTGGTATAAGACTGGATAATATTTGGCATCGGAAGGAGATGACAACACGGAGCGCAAGCAGGAGTGATGGGTGATTGATGGGCCAAGTTGGTCTAGACTGCTCAGTTGAATCAAACTCCGATCGGTGCCATCGATTTTTTTTTTCGGATTTGGGATAATGAAACTTAGTCTGCAGAAGCATTCCAAGCTCATCTGCTTGTGTTTCCGGTTACATGCCAGATTGCCAGGAAATTGTCAGACTCCCAAATTCAATTTGAATTTGATTCATGTCCCTTTTACCATGCTCTGTTAATCCCTGTGCTTTGTCTCATTTCATTGGATGTTCAACTTCTTTTCTGACTTCCTGCTCACTCACCTCAAGCCTAGGACCACTTCAAATCAACCCAGCAGCTGAGCTTGAAGCTTGAAGTTTTGGGCCTCTAAAATCTATAAGTAGTATACTCGCAGACTATAACTTATGCCAATCGTTCTGTAATGGAACATCCTCAGCCAGTGATGACTGTACCCCTCGGCTACATTTCAGGGACACACAGACATACATATACTTTGATTAGGTAGGTAGGTAGGTATATACCGGCGTGGTCCCGTTAAGAAACAGCCGGGTCGTTCACAGTAGCCCTTTTTCTCCCCTTTTTTCTCTCCTTTTTGATGTTCCTGTCGATTTTTTTTCTCTTTTTCATTTAGAGGTGTAAGAAGGTCCCAGATAAAAAAAAAACGGCTTCCTAGGTCACAAGTTGGCCGACAACCAGAAAAAAATGAGCGAAAAAGGGAACAAAAATGAGCTACTGTGAACGAGCAAGCACGGATATTTTGAAAAAAGGAGAGAAAAGGGGACCTTACAGAACTGAGATTTCACCTAGAATATTACCATGTTTTGAGGGCTACATGGTCTGTTCAGGGAACATTTGACGGGTTCAGAAGGACATACATAACCTAACATGAACCAAGTCGGGAAGGGAACCACTCTGAAAAAGGGAAAATAAAAGGAACGGAAAAGGGACCCTTTTTTTGTTCCTTTTTGTGTCTCCCTCTTTCAAAAAGGGAGAGAAAAAGGAATGAAAAAGGAACCAAAAAGGAATGACAAAGGGCAACTGTGAACGACTCTATTGTCTCCACCGCCGCTTCCAAGTGGCCACATCACTTGATGAAGTTTGTTCTTATAGTATGTCACACTATTCCATATTCTGTCGTTCTCTTGTTCTTTCTGAGAACTATTTTATAGGCCCCAACCTATCCGACGGAAAGACCGTCCTTCGAACCTCGATCAAACAACTATACATCGTATCTGCCGCATAATGGACAAGATTCGCAGACACTCATCACTTCCTCCGCCGCCGCTGCCACAATGTCTCCTGCAGTCATTTTTTCACCTCCTGGGATCCGATGGCAGCTGCACTGTGTGGTGATTTTACAGCATGCGGGCCCAAAGGTTCGTTGCGGTGGAGTTCATCACCTAGAGCGCCGATTATTCAACTTGGATTCACTGCGTTTAAAGGCTCCCTAGCCACAACTACTATTCGAGACCTCTTAGTTGGCCACCCTACTTAGTTGGCCATTTGAGAGCTAGAAGGCCAGGGCTTCGTAATTATGACTGGGCCTAATGTACCAACAGAGTACGACCTCCAATGAATGTTCAGACCAAATTTCAGCCGAAAGTGATAGGTTGATCCAAAGCTACGGCATCGCGGATCGGGATCCGAACCGTGGGGACATCAATTTCTTCTCTATCGGACACCATTTCTTCATCGATCCACCACTTTGGGGGCTCATTCAAATCCCCACACTCAGTGCTTCTATCTGAAAAGCTATTGGCCAGAAATTGGGTGGAATACCCTTGTTAACACCCCCAGGAAGAGCACGACTTGCTATATAGGCCAGTCATGCAGGCATCGTCATGGTCCACGACACTGCTATACCATCGGTCTGTAACGGTACACAGGACTTCCTACTACAAAATCCTTCATTATGACAGGCATTCTGCGGTTTTATCCATTGACCTCTGATTGCTCTCGAGGTCTTTATCTAAAACCACCTAATTTTGGTCAGGCCGATAGTCGGATTTTTTTGGGGCGCTGTCAGCATCTCGGAATGGAGCTGGGCATCCAGGTACGTCCACAGACCTCTCATAAATTCACCTGTATGCTAATCTCGCCCATTGCACCCTTTTCTGAGTTACGGGACACTTATTCGTCCCGCGGTCGCAATTTCCAGGGTCCCCCCTCGGTCAGAAGCACATATTCTGACCATTTGTATACCTCATATGTACACCATACCCACTCTAAATCGTGAATATAATCTGTATCTATGATTCCGGGTCCAGTCCGACCCCATTGGAGACCTCAGCGTGCTAGTTGGCGGGGTGGCCAACTAGCCTGTTGTTTGGCCTTGTTGGACTGGTGGTCAAAATAAATTCATTACGAGCTCAAATCATCGAGTATCTTGGTGCCGCAGGACTCAAACTCTTCGGAGGATGTATGCACTCATCCTGATAAAGTATGGTTTGTACCGGGTCCAGCAGAAGACCAGGACTGGGGCATAAATGTCTAAGTGGCCAACTAACTGGTCTCAAATAGTAAACTGAGTCGGTTCAGGTGAGTCTAGGCTATCTCTAGCTGTGTTGGGATCCCTAGACAGACATCAACTGAGCTGGTGATGCGCACGCCCACGTGCTAGTCCCCGAAACGGCCGAATTGCCAATACCCTTATCTCTTTGCTTCCATTCCCATGTACCTTATTTCGGTTTGTTTCACTCTAATCACCCCTTGCGCAGCAATACCGCATGGTTTGCCATATGGTTCGTACCTTTTCACATGTTTTATCACCCGTTTCCATGACTCCTTCATATTCTGTCCCGTCTTCTGACCTTCTTCTGACTCGGTCTACTTCACATGCCTTATCTATGTCAAATCCCTTTACATACAAAAACCTAGAGTACTTTGTTGTATTCTAGACAATTGGATTCCCCCTCAAAGTCACCATTTCAGTTCGCCCCGTATCATCTACGTCCACGTCCCACCGTCTCGCTTTGCCTACGCCCACGTCTCGAATATCGCCCCTGCTTAGCCCACGTCCTCCCGTATTCACAGTGTTAAGCTGCACAGTGACCAGTCTTGGTACCAGGTGTGATTGAGACACTTGCACACTAGTTCCTTCCGTCTGTTTCAGTGCAGCACTACTTGTTTTAGTTTTGCTCGCGCTTAGCTGGGTGGTTGGCACATCACTGGTTTGGGTGAGTTGAGGTCTGTCTAGGGATCTCAACACAGCTAGACATAACCTAGACTGACCCATCCGAATCTGAGTCTAGGAGACCCTTAAACGCAGTGATTGCCTCAGAAATCAACGTCTTGACAACATTAAAGCAAAACGCACCCAAATCTCCTCTCGTTCATTCCCCAACCCGATTTCCGGTCAATCCGCAGGTATGGTGACTACACTGCAATCCTCAGGGTACGCAGAAGTACTTCAAGTCACGGCTTTCGTCCTCGTCTCTGTGACAGGAATACCATCCGATCGACCTGATGTCCATGCGGGTGATTCTTGCCCCAGAAGGCCCGGGTGCCATGCTTCACGCCAGTCGCCCGGGAGATGGTCAGCTCTTCGAGTTCCTGGCACGAATTTGCAGCTCATGTATTCATACGTAAGGCTGCAGGGCTGGAACATCTTCATCGACTCGGAATCATCCATAACGACGTCAAGCCAGAAATATACTCATTAGTGAGGGCACCCCAGCCGAAACGAATGAAATGGCTAATCATATCATTCGACAGGCAAGGATGGTCACTGTATAATCGCAGATAACAACCTTTGCCATTCCCGACAAAATGTCGAGGAAGGATGTTGGGTGAAAAGACCAGTGGAAACACCACCGCCAGAAATGGTCACATCGTTCGTGTACTTTGACAAGTGATGCGATTTTTGGTAGGGTGGTAGGGTCTGGCCACCCTTAATTCACTTTTTATACCTAGTGTAGCGGATTTTTCCTGTGGGTACCCCTTGCCAACAGTGCCGGCGGAGCATCCGGGTCAGAGCCGCGTACGTTTAAATGTGCCACCACACATATACAGGTTTGACTGATTCTTTTTTCGTTTATTCAGCGTTCACGGTCATTTGGTACCCTCCTGCCAATAGATCACATGTTCAGTGGAACACACGTATGGAACCCAAAGTGCTCAACGCAGACAACCCGGTCTTCCACGGGCCCGATTGTTACCATCATATCCCACCCTACCTTGTCGAACATGTTCAGGAAATTTCACCGGAGCCGACCATGGGTAAATTATTTGTACATGAAATGAACTGGCGGGATCATGTTGTGGGAATTGTCGCGCCTTAGCCCTCGACCGGGACTGGGCCTGCTTGACTGTGTTACTTAGATCGCATGTATCGTCTCAGAATAAAGATCGAATCCAGCATTCAAATAGTACAAACTCAACTCGCGATCAGGAATTCCAGAAAAGAATCGTATCGAACATTTCCTTCTAATTCACACTGTACCAAAACGGAGTCAACTCAGTGCAATCTACCTGATACCCGGACGGTGACTCACCAGTCAAGTTACCCTCGTCTCCAGATGTAGTCGGATTATCGAACGAGTGCATGACGTTCGTGATATACTTGTCCCAATCGCCCCAGCTAAAATATCAATATCTCAATTCCAATGACGATTGGAAGGGCAATATAACATACTCGTATCCCGCGGGAGTTTCACCCAACAGCGACAATGAAGCTGGGAGTAAAGAAAGCCTCGAGTCAGTCCAAGAGCCCAACCACCGAACAAAATTTGTGTATACCTGTCGGGTTCGACGAAAATGTTCCGGATCCCGGTGGCTCGACACCCGGGGCAACACCCTGGGTGTCGTTGGGCAGTGGGATGCCGTCTTGCCAATTTCCCTCCCAATTTAAAGGCTCGTATACCGGCAGTCGACCAAGATCCTTTGTGTACATCGGAAGCTCGAAACTCAAGAGGGGATCCAGGCCCAATGCAAAGATGTCAGCGTCAAAAGGCTGGGGGGTCACGGGCCCCTCATCGATCCCGTGGAGTAGGACCTCCGGGCTGCCGTCGCTACTCGATGGTCCCGGATCGCTATCAGTATTATCCAATCCGCGCTTCAGCGGGTTTGTGTACGGTGTCTCCATATGTGTGGCGCTCATGAGCTCGGTGATTATATCACTGGATTGTGAGTCAGTCGCTGGACGGGAGACAGCCGAGCAACACACTGTTGGCGGCCGGCAATCTGACATCTACGGGATTGTGAGTTCCTTATACTGGGTTTCTGAATATGAATGGAACAGGTCCGACCTGGATTCGTGCGCCCGGAAGATGCGGAGGCACATCTCCACGTCTCCGAGGCATTTTTTTGGATCAACCGCGAGGCCAACCTGGCGTCCAGCCCAGACAGTGAGCAAAAGAACGATGCACGAATCAAATACGGCGTTCTAGTGCACCAAAGACTGTCAAGAATTCTCCGAAAATAAATAAAAAGGGTCGTATATACCAATATATGCGGACTGCATAGGAGCCCCTTTCTCAAAGCGATATCGATAACGTGGGTACAGGCCCGCGCAGAGCTTGCGCAGATGGCGAGGGACGGGTATTCCTGGGATGCGGGCGTGAGGGCGGTTAGAGTTGAAGTAAACGAAAGGGGTCCATACCGATACAAACAATGGGCATGGCAGTAAACTGAGCACGCTCGCGTTGCCAACGATAAAGATGCGGTGAACCTGGATCTGGACTGGAGGGCAGTGTTCAAAAGTAAATTGATAACGTGGAAGACACGCAAACCCCACCGTGATAATAGGACGCGTAGAGGACGGCGCTTTGCGCCGCAAATACAGGGTCCTCCATGTGGGGATCCCATCGCACTGGAGACGATCAGCAGACATGAAATAAGGAAAGGAAGAATAATCGTACGATGGGAAGGGATCACGTCAATCCAGGCATTGAGCGCAGAACTAGAAATATATATTGTGAAGGGGGCGCATATAGGGAAAGGAAGTCACTGGCTCAAGGTTGGCGACCGCATCCTTGGTCCACTCTTTGGTCTTGTCCTTGCGGTTCACCAGGTACTGCAGAGTAAACGAAGTAAGAAATCAAAATTGGTGTTTGGACTGGAGCCACGGACAATGGTTTCTTGCGCCCGCCCCAGTATTTCCATTAATTTCAAGTATGCGGTTACGAAGGACATCACGGAGGGTTTCCCAGGAGGCTGTTTGAATACCATGGAGGGATCGCCGGTTTCCCAATATTCGTCGTCGCATTCGGTGGGATAATCTAGATCGTAACTGGAAGGAAATATAAGATACGAGAAAAAAATAAGCGGTTATCTCGTACTCGGAAGACCTTGTCGCGCTCGGCCGGCCGGAGAAGGAGCTTGCGAGTGTGTCAATACATATCAAGACCCCTTTTGAGAAAGTATCAGAATTAGACACAGGACATAATAGACATGCGGGGGCTGACAAAATACGCGCTTCCATTGTTCGGCCTCTATTTTGTTTTCGAAACGATTTCTGAGATGAACGCCGACCTCCTGCGCATAGCGCAAGCCCGCGCCAGCAATTTCCCAACACCCATCAGGTGCCGATGAGCCATGGAGATAAAGCACGCATAGCTGTGAAGATATCAGAATTTCCCCGACGTCGACTGAGGTGGAACATGACTTACGCACAGCGTCTGGGCCTCGTACAGTGTACATACTCGCGTCCAAGGCTTCGGAAGGGGCCGCAGCTGGCGGAAATACTTCCAACCAGAGCTCAGCCGTGTGTTGGTTCCCTCCAAGACGACACGAGGATCGTCGGAGTGTTTGGCCGCCACTGCGCACAGGGCCAAGACTGTAAAGCCGAATTGGTGGTTGGTCAAGTGGAGACCATCCGCGAGCGCTCTCTCGAAGGTAAAGCGGTGTAGGAGACCCAAGACGATGTTGACCTTGGTAAAGAAAAGTGCAACAAGACTGTGAAGGAGGTCGGGCTCCGGGAATACCAGCGGCGGAAGCATGGGCTCCCATGAGAGGTGCTCGTGCTCCCACTTGAGCGCATTTCTAATGTGAACAGCAGAAACGACGGAAAGATGAGCACACATACAGGACTTGCCCAAAAGAGGGGCCTTTTCACGGGTGGAAGAGGACGGGTACTCTCCTCGACACAGATGTCCTTGATCTCCATTGCGGTGTGGAGGAGCTCGAAGTGGCTCGACTTTCCGTAGTAGCGATCCGCGTCAGAGTCCAGCCGAAAACGGTCGAAGCGTTCAGTTAGTATTCCATTCACGAGGAAGTCCTGCTCTTCTTCTTTGATAATTGTAGGTGGCGGACACGGAGGGGAACCGTTTCTCGTGCCGAGGGACGATGATCGTTTAAGCGAAGTCACCTGATTCTCGAGGTCTCGAGCATAGCGCGCGACGTCCAGGAGCACCTTGCGGATGTCTGCGTCTGCAATGTAGGCCGTTGCTTGGACGACGATGGCCGCGACATGGGCTTCCGCTGATTTGTTGGCGTTTGAGGCATTCTTCGAAAAACGATGCTCAGTTGGGTAGACGCGGAACTGCTTCCGGACGCACCTGGTTAGCAGGCGTTTTCGCAGGTCTATCTTTCTGCTGTTTATGTGAAAAACCATCCATTCTTCGGATCTGCGACGTACCGTGGGTGCGGAAGCATGTGTGCATTCTGAATTGAACGCGATGCAGTTGGAACATCGGTTGTCTGGCATCTGAGCACTATCGCCTGAATTCAGGGAAATTTTTAAAATCCGCCAGTTACAATGGCCCTGGGGGACGCCGCTCACATCGAACTTCGGAAGCGCCGAATAGATTAGCACCGACTCGGAATGAAGCCTAAGAATCGAAGCTCACCCTTTCGTCGCCTGCATATGTCGCAAGCTCCGCCCAGTCGTCTACGCTTGGACCCTGGAGCGACAGTAACGTCTTCTGGAACGTTGGCCATGACGGTAAGAGACAAAACCGGAGATGACGTTGGCTTGCCGGCCGCGGCGCAGGATGCGATCAAGACGGCCAAACAACGACAATCCGACGGAGGACTGAATACTCGGCTGAATTATTAGAATAGGTACGCCGTCGGGAAACTGAATGACGAAGAAAATGTTTTTGTGCTCTCGTTTGCTTCTGACCCGGCCGTCTAGCGGTTCCCGAAAGAGACACCACTGTCAGAATCTTTGCGAATCTTTGGCCCCGGGAATCGCCGCATCTAGGCTCGTTTCAGCCTCTCTAGTCCACTGGCGTGATATCTGAAGATAGTCGTTCAGAATCACGTATACTAGAGACGCCGCATCCAGATTTGATCCGACCGACTTGATAACCATCGCACCACTTCAGACCACTTCCTCGTCGTCATCGTCCGACTCATGAACACGCTTCAGTTATCAGAATGGTGTATGTTTTCGGCTGTTTCCGGCTAATTCGTCCATTGACGCGGACCCCAGTTTGCGCCTCCGACGCGGACATGACAGTGGCATCATCCGATGGCGTGGTCTTCAAAGTTCATCGCAAATATCTGGAAGTTCATTCCGATGTCTTTGCCGACGGGGAGCGGGCCACTCATCCCGAGAATGGATCCGACGAAGTCGTCCAGCTTTCGGAGGACTCCGCTGTGCTCGAACTTCTTTCAATACATGTACCGTCAACCACAACCCAATCTTCAAGATGTGGAATTTCCTGTTTTTGCTGGGCTGGCAGAAGCGGCAGAGAAATATGTCATGTATGCCGCTTTGCCCGCGATCATGATCAAAATGGAGTGCGTTCTTGTGTCTTTCCGGCTGGAATCAATTTCTGAATTCGGGCAGGGATTGTGCTGCCAAATATCCCCTGGAGGTCTTGAACTATGCTGCACGCCATGACCACAAAGCGCTTGCCAACCACGCAGCACGGATGAGCATGGCTCTTCCCGTGGCACAGGCCGTGGCGATCCTCTCGCCGGATACTTTGGCCAAATGGGTCCGTATGACCAGTCCCGGGTTGCTTCACACACTTACCGGAGTGTTAGGCTATGTTTTACGATCAATGGCATGCCCGTGCCCGGAATCTTCTTGCCTCCTGCATCGAGAATCAACCGCGCAACGTAGTCGTCGCTATTGCGGAGATCAACCGTTGTGTCCGCGACCCCAAACTGTGCTACACGACCCGCGCCAGATTGACATATTCACATACGAATTTGTTTGCCTTCCTCGACAGTGAGTTTATGACTTGACTGGAGAGGGCCAGTGTCCCGAATGTTTTCGTACGCGACTGTTATATGCATTGTTCCTCCCCGACCTTGGAGTTGGTCCAGGATTACGACACCGATCCAAGAATAACCCCCGATCGGAAGACGTATTATGCCAAAACGCAGGGTTCCATCTATGGTTGAATAGGGCTGTAAGCTCCCAGTGAATTTCTCTGCATTTAGTGCAGTCCACTGCTTTCTGGGTGTTTACTAAAACGTACAGGCGCCAGAAAGGGTTCACTACGATTCGGAGGGCTCGCGTGTTTCATAGGTGTTTACTGCTATCCTTCTGGACTGTTTTTCTCGGAAGAAATGAGCTACCGCGTCTCCGCAACAGAAAAGGCGCCGCGTTTTGTCAGCACGTTTTTTTTTTGAATGAATACCTTTTATTTCCCTTTCAGGAAATCCAGCCTCCGACAGTTCAAAATGGATATAAGGGCCACCATATGTTATCTTTCACGGTAAATCATTTCATTTCTCCAGCCTTGTCGCCCTCTTACCACATGTCCCGGTCAGCGTCACCAAATGACGTTACGAAACGCTATGCCTGCCCCGACTGCGACAGCTCATTCACGACGAGCAGCCACCTCCGCCGACATTCCAAGATCCACACGGGAGAAAGAGAATATAAATGCCCTTTCCCCGGCTGTGAAACGAGATGTGCAAGGAAGGATAACCTTCAGGCACAGTGCGTGTTTTCGAAACCGAAGAATTAGCTCGTTCTTACATCACCCAGTCTCCGTCGCCACTACGACCCCAATGGCCACACGAAGGGAAATAGTGGACCACAGGCTGGCGGGTCGTCTGCGTCCGCGCATGCCTCACCGACCCCACCTCAATATTTCTCCGCGTCTCAAACGCCGTATCAGGCTTCCCCGACAGAGATGTTCCCTCCTCCGTCCTCTCCTTTCAGCAATCCCTCTGCTGTAAACGGTCCACAGCCTTTCCTGCCTCCACCAATATCTCAGAGTGGAACTCCTTGGGGTGTGCCGCTTCCTCAGTACGACCAGCTCGCCACTCCCCAAGACCAATATAATGCGTTGACTTCCAGCCGAGCCCGCTCGCCACCCGAGGGGTCGTGGGCCGGACTGTACCCCCGGACAATGCCCGGATCCTACCCCAGATCACCCGGGGGCCTACAGACACCCATAAGTCGGGGAAACCCTGGCGTCCCCCCTGAGCAGTACAGGTATGGGCGTTACGGTGATAATGCGGGATCTCCGACATATGCATATCCGACATACGCGCAGCGGCCCCCGGGACCATGGTATCCTCAAAACAACAATGGGAGCGGTGGAGTTTAGAATTTCCATTTTACATCTATACCACAGGCTGAGTCGCCACCTTTAAAAAATGTACTTGTAATGTCTGAAATACACCGTACCATTCTCGTAGTCTGGTTTTCGTAGAAGAAATCTCGGGTCCGGCGTGGATGGAAGTATTATCGATACAGCACACAGCAACCCAAGAGCCAGGAGTCGGTTTCATCCTACGACAAAAGCACCTTGTAAGTTTTCAAGGCTGTCGAAACCATGGTGCTTAGCGGTGGAAATGAAAGTCCGGTCGCCCCGACCGGAGGCTAGATTTCCTAGACAGCCTGTGTTCAGGGCCACGGATGGCCTATGGAATTCTTTGGATATGCAGTGTTGCAGGCGTTGAAGTTTCTACAATAGAAGTTGAACCCTTTCCGAGTACCAGATGATCGTGATGAACATTCGGAACATGTATGCCGCGTTATTGATCAGCATACCGAAACACGTTCCGAAGCGGACTCCGAATGCTCTGCCGTCGAACAGGAAGGAAAGAAGCGAAGTATGCGATGCGAATATCAGTCGCTCTTCAGACTTGTTACACAGGAGACGCATAATCAGACAGCAAACTACATAAAACAGATGATGCATCTTGATCGTTTCATAGACAGCAATGGTTTTGAGGCTGTTCTCTTGGGGATATTCTAGGACTCGAACGTTTGAGATCCAAAACGAGACGGGCCTTCGCGACAACCTCAGCGAGGTCCAGACTCCCTTATCGGTGGTACGGTGGTATAGAATTCCAGTCCATGACGCAAGCAAGAAGACCGTGATTCAATGTTCTATAGTGTGAACAACCAATTCTACATCTGCATTGAAATCCTAAACATAGCCAACTGTGGAAAGCAGAAAAATCGACAACGATCCGTCTGTGAGCGCTAATGCAACATACCGTAATCATAAACAAAACGGGCGTGGATGACGTTCCCCTTGGGTCCAGTGAACTTGATATGTCTGGTGTGACGTCTCTCGCCTTGAATTTCTTCGATACCCCACACCTGTAGAAAATAAACCAAATAAATGCGGTGATATATTACAGAAGAATTCACACCAGCGGCTTGCTTATCCTCGACATCGTTCTACGCTCTTTCATCCCGTATGAACCTCCAAAACTTTCGACTTCGTCTACGCCTATCCGAGATTGAGGCCCTGCTGTCGCAGATCCATGATGAAATGAAAACGACGCGGGTGGAGAATAGTAGACTGAAGAAGGAAAGGCAGCGCTGATTGCTGGAGGAGAAGAAAGGCATCCAAGCATCCCTCGACCGTATCATATACCCCGTCCTCTCCATTCCCGTCGAGATCGCATCCGAGATCTTCCTCCGCTGTCTTCCCGAGGAGCCCACCAAATCGAGTGCATCGATCGGACCTATGCTGCTGGCAGCAATCTGTCAGAAGTGGAGGTATATAGTACTCGGGGACCACAGGTTGTGGTTATCCCTGAAAATCAACGTCCAGCATGACAATCGTCACCCGCCGCCTCTCAGCCTTCTCGTGACAGAGTGGCTTTGCCGCGCCAAGAACATGCTATCGTCCCTCCATATAGTCCTCCCAAACTCAGGTCTCCGCTGTTTCGACTCATTTTTTGGCGACCTCGAGGAGTACCCCTGCATTCTGCCGGCTTCATGGTTCACAGATTCCTGGGCGCACCTTACCTCGTTTCGCGGCGACTCCTTCACTCTCCTAGAGTGCATAGAGTTAATCCGGCGCGCTTCGCGGCTCGTTCAATGCGAACTCTACGATATAGCAGCAGAGTAAAATCCGACTCCTTCCAATATTCCACCCTTACCGCCCCACAATATGCGATGGCTCACGATAAGCATTCCAGAGCAAGGATACGACTCCGACTGCCTAAAAGCCATCTTCGACCTCCTCATTCTACCCGAGCTCCGAAGTTTGGACATTCTTTGCTCACCGTGGTGCTTCGCGGATGCATCCTCCTCCTTCCTTTCATTCTTTCACAGAACCCCCAACATCCGCAATTTTACAGCTCGACTCAATGATGACGACTATTACGACGATCCTATAAATGCAGACTGCATTATGCAGTTTTTGTCACAATATTCAACTCGATGCCAAATCTGGAGAATCTCACGCTGCACATAGACTGGCAGGATACTGTTTTAATTCTCCTTGACGCTCTCAAAACGTCTGAAGCCTTTCTTCCTCGTATCCGGACCATCGCTTTCTACGTGTTTTGTGGTCCTCCCGACTGTTGCGACGAACTCCGAAATATTGCCGACGCTCTGGCTTCGAGGTCGGAAGCAGGCCCAAGATGTTGCCAGCTTCTAGATTTCGAGGCTACCTTTTCTACGTCCGCCGATTTTCTCCCATCTGAAGAAGAAGATGAAGACTATCATCATGATGATATCGGAGAGCAGTTGTTGAGATTCCAGGAATTGAAGAACAGTGGAATGAAAATCCACATTGGTCGGCCGGAAGATTCTTGGGTCTAATCATGGTATGTGAAGAAGTTCATATCCGCGAATTCCCTCATCTCCGGCGTGCAGGTTGTGAGGTCTTGCGGACAGGAAAGCGACTCTCGGTCCCTTACTTCTGCTTGTTCGGATAACTACTTCTCTGCATTGCCTTTTTCATGTCATAGATCCGACTGGCGCAGCACTCGAAAATCATCATATCATTTCCGTTCTTAGATCCACCTTTCCACCGGTTCAATCCGGGGTCTTGGGTCCTTGACGACCGAGACCTATAACAGTTCACCATGACTTTCTCTTTGGCCCCAAATGCGGTTCTTACATATAAAATACACACCACGTCTTTCTTAACTCCTTACGCTTCGTAGGTTGAACTTCAGAAACGGAATATCAATTAGCGGCGAAGCCCGTGGCATCAGATTCAGATCCACTCTCCGTTCAAGGCTTCAGGCAACATGTCCGCATCCTGTCCGCCCCAAAGCTCCCTAAATATCTCGCCGACGCCAAGCGCTTTGTCTGCCTCGGCCGCTTCGGTCATTGCTGTATGTGTGAATAAGCAGAGATTCAAAGTCGAAACAAGTGTCTCACCTTCGCCGCGCCCTTCACCCAAGCTCTCTTCGAGACCAGATTCATCCCCACGGATAGCAACCAGCAACAGTTCAACGCCGTTGTAATCTAACATCTGAGGTCGTGAACATGGCGCAAAATGCAGCCCCGTCGATTCGCGTCCTCGCGTCTCCTTCCCGAACACGACATCCATGATTTCGTCCGGGTAAACGACAGGCTTAGTCGTCGATGCACCGCTGTCGTTGGCGGGGGCTTGGGGATTTTTAACTTGTAAGACGAATGCCGCGGCGCGGTGGATGCCCAAAGCGGTCTGCACGGGTCCGAATTCAGACGGTGCGGGGTGCGAGAGGCTGTATCCGAGGTAAGTTGTTTCTTGGGACGGTTTATCGGCCTCGTTGTTCACTAGCGCATAGCAGCCTCGTGCGACGAGCCTAGCGGGCGGATCGTGGCGCGTGCCTGAGGTATTGAGGTGCAATTTATTTCCAACCACGGAAAAGGCAGATTGATTTACCGCGCGTCTTCGTCTCGTATGTCTTCTCAGCCATTCCCTTCTCCAGTGAATTCAAATCGTCCCCGACGGCCACGACCGTGGCCCAGAAACTCTCTTTGCGGCCGCGGTGTACGTCAGGGTCGGGCAGGGTTTTCTTGCCGATAGTAATTAGGCGGTAGTGTTGTTCTGGGGAATCCAAGGGAGCTGGGGCGGGAACCGCATCCTCACCTTGCTGCAGGACTTGCATATCTTGTGAATCCCCCGCAGCCGACATACGTGTTTCATCCGCTGCGCTGAACCGCGGCGGCCGGGGCACGAGGAGCATATGGAGATTCTTCACATCGTCGAGCGACGACGGTTCGGCTCTCTCGACACGAGGCCGAAAGAAAAAATAGATATGCCCGCGTTCCGTCGTTCCTAAAAGAGATGTTAATGCCAAAGTTGAGATGGTTTATATCGCCGTTTCCCTACCTGCCTCGCGCACTATTCCGTCTTCATCCTCTTTCCGTACGCCCTCCTCTGCCGGAGTTTCGAGTTTCACCTTTTTAGTTGGGGGCTCCGATTCCTCGGGTTCTTGGACATGAGTCGATTTTTCTCTATCGCTGGTTGGCTTCAAGCTCGAGTGTGCTGGAGCCGGACGCTTTGTTAGATTATCGGGAGCGCCCGCGGCCTCTTCATTTTCGGCCTGCAAGGCTTGTTGTTTCCGAGTGGTGACCATCGAGAAAATCGTAGGCGTGGTTGGGGTGTAAGTTGAAGTTCAAGCCGTGACATCATTCGACTCCACACGGACTCGGATCATCACGGGGATGTTCCCCGAGATCACCCGCTCCGCCTTGTCTCCTTCCTGACAGCCGTGCTTGGCTGGTACTATTGCTGCTGATCTTTAAGCTTCAAACCTCAAATACCACGGAACCAGGCTCTTGAACCTCCACTCACCAAGATCTCGAAGATGCTGTGTTTTCTTGTAAATTCTCTCAAATAGTTCGAAGGCAAAGGTCCGATTGGTCCTTATTATTTACTCTGTATTGACCTAAGTTGTTCCTTATTACCTACGTTACTTCAAGTTGGGGCACAGATACAACTTGAAGTCTTGGTCAAGGTGCAGACCAAAGACATCCTGTACCCCGGGGTTACCCTCGCATTTCACAGTTTCACTAATCACACAAAATATTGCAGATCTGTTTGAGGGGTAGGCCCTCGAGTACACTGTGAATATCCTGAATAACCAATCATCAGTTCCCTTGATCCTTCCTCCCCCAGTATCACACCGGAGACAGTGTAGTACCAGGAGGATAAGACTCAGGATAATATTAAGCTCGGCAGGGTCCCATTTCGGAACATGCCGAGTTGTAGTCTATCGCACATCACCTCTATAGAATGTACTGGACTACACCACAACCCATTCACCCTCGACGAGCTGACCCTCCAGGGGCTGTAGATCTCGGGCATCTGAGAGATGGCTAGAAAAGAAAACACTGACTATTAGAAGTTGTTACCCTCTATGTCCTCTGTCTCCGGCCATACCATTGGTGTTGCATCAAATATAGCAAACACCTTCCAGGCATATTTTGCAACCTGACACACTGTGTTTCTCTGGAATATGAGTGATTTCAGGACACTCGTTGCATTCCATGGAGATACAGACATCACCATTGGCTCTGTCGGGCCCATTGCCACTACAAAAGATTCACGGCACGTATCCAGTCCGTGGGACTCGTGGCAGAAGAACATGGCATGTTCAACTGTTTCAACTTCATTGCACCCAAAGCGGCATCGTCGTTGATCCCGAGGTATGTCTACCCGGTGATATCGACTTTTATACCGCATCCGCTCAACAGCAAGTGGGTGCTGACTGACCAGGAGGCGAGTCAGTGCCTTCCTGTGCTTCGCATTAGCCACCAGTTCCAAGTAGTGTCGCAAGACCATAGCGATCTTCTTTGCTGGTTCGCCATCGAGCGGTTCTAGCCGGCCATGAAGCATGTATAGCCGTGTAGATTTGGTTACTTCGGCATCCAGGTACTTCATTGCTGATATATACACCTTCTTGCCGAGCACATCACAGGTGTCTGCTGTGAGCTGTGGTAGTAGAGGTAGTACAACCGGAGAGTGCAAGTTCTGCAGAGCATAGGTGAGATCCATCCAATACCCTGAACAGCCCTTCAGGTACTAGTTGTACGAGTCTTCCAGGGCTGCTCGGGCATAATGGGTATGGGTCAGTCGTAGCAAGTATGCCAGATATCGCATTGCCAAAATGAGCCGGCGGTATCGGACAGGGATTAAACCTAGTTCAGTGAACAGAGGCGCGCGCATTGAGTATGCCCCAAGACCTAGTAGGCAGCGTAAGAATGCATGTTGGACCTTTTCCAGATGTGCAAGTGCGCTGTCATCGACATCAATGATTACATCGGCACCACTCATCAGATGTGGGTCAATGCATGCCATGTACAGAAGCCGTCCTTCTTTGGGAGGCAGGTTGCTGATGTAGGCCTCAATCCCAAGCACGGCATGACCTGACCTGTGGGCCATAGAGGCTTTTGAAGTATAATGAGAGAAGAAGACATTTTTGTGTGTGGATTGGAATGTGATCCCCACATAGCAGAAGCAGTCCGTGTATCCAACTTTGTGCCCATTAATTGTGAAGGTAGGGAGCTCCTTTGGAATCGGCCCAAAGAGCATTACCCATGACTTCGATGCATTGGCCTCCAGCATGTTATTGCCGCACCACCTTGCAAAAGTAGTCAGGTGCCGCTGCAGTCCTTCCGCACTATACGAGACAATGGCCATGTCGTCCGCATGTTCCAAGTGGGACATCACGATGTGACACAGCAGAACATCATCATTGTCTGGGTGCAGCTTGAAGTCAGCAAAGAAGAGATCCCAGAATGTTGAGGACACGGGATCGCCAATCAGAACTCCTATGTTTGAGTGAAAGACCTCTGATTTGGCACCGTTCGCTGTCACAACATATTCCATTCGACCGTACAGCATGCACATCTAGTCAAACAGCTTTCCAGATATCCCCATGTCATACAGCTTTACCCAGAGCAGGTCACGATTGGTAGATGGGAAGGCATTGGTAATGTCCAAGAACCCAATCCATAGTGTACGTCCCTCAGCATGAGCTCTTTCAATCATGCATCAAAGCACAAATCCATTATTGTTGGTGCGGTAGCCCTCTCGAAAGCCATTTTGGGATGGTGGTATGATGCCACGGCTCTCTGCCCAGAGGTATATCCACCTATGGATCAGTAGACATATCAGCTTGAGAAAGCAGCTCTCCAGCCCTATCGTACGATAGCTATTGGGGTCTGACAAGGGTTTATCCTTCTTCGGAATCGCCGCAATAAGTGTTGTCAGCCAGACCATCGGGGCGTCATTTCGGTCTATGCACTCGTTGACTAGTTTACAGAGTCGTGTATTCTCAATCTCTGTGACCTCATGATAGTAGACTTTATCTAGTCCTACAGCCGCCTTGTAGTGACTTTTGAGGTGATCTTTGGCCCACGCCATATCCGCCTCTGAGACCAGGTTATTGAAAGTTTGGTCTCCAGATTCAGGATCTCCCGATGGATTAGGTATGTTCTCTGCGCGTTCCTCCACAACGCGCAAGTAATCCAAGTTAAATTCGGGGTGGTGGATCCGGGGCATTCATTTGTGATTGGAAACATGAAGCCAGATCAGAGAGAGATACAGCTGGAGCCCGAGGCTTGGGGTCAGCGAGACTCCAATAAACTTTCCAAAAAGCCGCAGAATTCGATGATGCATCCGTCAGTCGCTTCCGATTAGCTCGCAGTGTTGCACAGTGTTGGGCTCGGCCACGATGTGTCCTTCCAGAGGAATGCACTTCGGGAGTTTGGGAGGGTATAGGTGCCTGTTGGGCAGGAGATTCAGGGATATTGCAGACCACTTTTTGGATGCCAGTTGCTATGTCCACACAGGGAGGAGGGGCCGGTGCACGGCAGGATACATAGTCCTCAGAGGCAAGGTCCATCGCTGCTCCCTGTTTAGCGGCAGCATCAGCAGCATCATTGTGGTGGTTCCCAGAGTGGGCTTTCACATGGAAGAGGTGGACCGGTGAGGATCGGAATTTTAGCCACAACACGATGTCCTGGAGCAAATCAGCATTGGCACATTTCCAGCCTGATTCGGCATGGTTAGGTGCCCAGTAGACAATGGATCAAATGGCATACTCAGAGTCTGAATATATGTCCAGACGCCTGTCCATAGGTAAAATTGAGAGGCAGTATAGGATAGCCAGTAGCTCGCCTCTATTATTAGTTTGGTCACCAGTGACGCGCAAGGAAATATTGTCTTTGTTATTTGGCCCTAGATAGACTCCTGCACCAGCACGGGCATTCTGAAAGCCATTTCCTAGGCAAGAGCCATCCGTGTACATTTTCAGGCTAGCTGAGTCAGGGTCATATACGGGACCATAGAATGCAGCCATTTTTTCCTCCGGGGACATCTTGCATGCCAGTGTTTCCCCCAGCAGTACATCCAGATATGCCGAGCTTTCCTTTGACTCACGCATTTTGTCGTGGAGGTATGTTCTGCCACGATTGATTACCGCGGTTGTATCTGGAATACACATCCGGAGGATGAGTGGCGCGTGGTCTGACCATTCATCATTTACGTTGCACGCCTCAAAGTTCTCAACCATTGCACAGGCAGGCAGATCACATAGGGCATAATCAATCACCGACCGGCAGAGCTTGCCCTTTGGTATCTGTGTGAACGTCCATCCCCATGACCCATTCCCGAAGCGTGAGTCCCCATTTAATATTCGGAGGCCATGGTCTGCCGCGATCCGCAGTATAGCCCTCCCTTGGGTGTTCACCGTTGTGTCGAGAGAGAACCGTAGCGGATGGAGTTTTTTATCTGCACGCCGGTCTCTGGTGCGCCCATTGAGATCACCAATGACACACACCGCGTCTCCTCGTTCGTGCACAATTGCAATAGATTGGTCAAGTTTTTCCAAAGGATGTACGGACAGTACGGAAGTTACCTGCGACGAACCGACCCCTCGCATGGCCTTGTTTGTCAGGATTGCTAACATATTCCGGACGGGGTGCAGGGCCGTGATTGTCTGTCTCGATCTTGTCACAGAACCGCCAGAAGACGTCGCGGGACTTTTCACCCCACACGATGGAGCCGACGTCAACCCAGGCTACCTCGGGTTCCTCGAACGGCCGCGGGAGATTGGTGTCGCGAGCATTACGAGAGGGAAACAGATCATTCCGGTGAGAATTATCGCTTCTCACTCTGCCTTTGCCACGACCACGATTGCCTCCCCCAGCCTCCCTCGCATGCGACGAGCCGGCAGACGAGCTGCCACGTCCCTCGTTGCGCTCCTGGAAGGAAGAGGCCTGCGACTGGCTCTCGTGATGATAGCCATCATCATAGTCATTGGAGGGGTAGGTGGGCGACCATGTCGGCGGCAGCAGCGCAGACTAGTGCAGGGGGCCTGTGTCTGCCTGGTGACCATATCCCTCACGACGAGAGGAGGAGGGTTCACCCCTGCGGGAGCGGGGAGCGTCAGCTCGCTGGCCGGATGACAACGAGAGAGGACCAGGACATGGTTTTGGGGCAGAAGACTCGCCACGCTTCGACTGCGATGGCTGCGAAGCCCCGCGGCCGCGCCCACTATCGTTCTGGTAGGAGCTGGGGCGGGAAGGGCGCAGGGCAGGGGGTAGACCCAGGGGGGGAGGCAGCCCGCTGTCCTCGTGCCGTCCCGGACTCGAGATTCTCTGCTCGAGCGGGATATTGGTCTGCTGGGTCGATACTCGCTGGCTGTCAATAGGTGTGTTGTTGTCGTGATCGCTGTCGCTTCTCGAGGGCTGCACAGCGTGTGCGCGTTTAGTAGGTGCCGGAGCATGAGGGCTCCGTCCTTTTCTCTTGTTCCCTGTCTTCCACACTGGAGGCTCGCCGGACTCGCTCCCGCTGTAGAAGATATTCGCGCGCTCATCGCGCAGGGTACGGATCTCATTCTCGAGCCGGGCAATCTTCGCCATGAGCGTCTTGATTTCCGTGCTCACCGACGCCGCCGTTGCGGCAGCGTCGTTGACCCTGCTGGTGAGGCGAGTAATGCTCGATTGCCAGCCGCCTTGTGCCTTTTTGAGCTCCTGCGTCACAAACGCGACACTGTTGCTCCTGGGCTGGTTCTTCCCAGCGCTGGCGTGGACAACTCCCAGGTCACCGGTGCAGGCTTGCATACGTTGCACGGGCGTCCAGCTGGTCGCTTCGGAGTGTCCTTGCTTCTGCCTTCGGTCGTATTAGTGGCCGCCGCGGTATGGACAATATCGGCTTGTGTCGCCTCATTGCCTGCAGGGTCGCCCTCAGGCTCCACTGCTGCCGTCAGTGGTTCCGCGCTGAGCTCGCCGGTTCTATGGTCATAGGTAACCCGCGATTGGCCTTCCAGTGAGCGGTGGTGGCTGGGGCGAATCGTGCGACGCCCCTCAGGAGTTGCCGAGCGTTCAGATCACTCGTCAGGATCGTATGAGGAGATGCTCGACGTCCCGTCCGCCTGCTGGGTGTTTGGTTGCAGGGTGTTTTGCTGCGTGCTCTGCAGAGTATCTTCGGGCGGGTCGAGAGCCATTTCCTCGCCGCTGTGAACGGAGACCTCATCGTAATCGAGGAC
Organism: Mycena maculata; assembly: GCA_029448575.1. NCBI lineage: Eukaryota > Fungi > Basidiomycota > Agaricomycetes > Agaricales > Mycenaceae > Mycena > Mycena maculata. The sequence continues at coordinate 94,604 of JARJLG010000193.1, forward strand.
GTCGTCGGCGGGTATATCACTCATAGCAGTAGATATATAGGGGGTAATTGCTAGTTCACGGGAGGTGCTTAGGTGCTTAGGTGCGCAGGGAGGAGCGCAGAGCGGTAGGTATGCGTAGGGTGCCTGATCAATAAAAAATTCCTTATCAACGGATATCGATAGGGGTTCACGACGGCAACGGGTTTTAGGACAATGTCCAAGGACTCCGGCATGTGAGATAGACAATATATACTGAAGTACGTGCGGTCTCAGTGCTCAAGGGCAGGGGTAGACTCGATTTTCACGATTTTTCAGATTTTGATGATGGTGGTAAAGGTGAAGTAAGGTTTGTTTTGTTTTGCCAGTTTCTGTGCAGTAGTACCCCATCGCCCAAAAAAACATGATTTTCCTGTCATGCGGGAAACGTTGACAGGTCAAAATATCTGTGTCATTGGCACCCTCGAAAATGCTGGGAAATGCTGCGGGAGTAAGTTTACCCACAGGTGTCCGGACATGAGTTGATCATAGATAGAGGATGGATTACACTAGTACTAGATCCTATCCTTTGTCTCTCATGTGAGCCCTTGTGGAATCAATGGAAGATCTCCTCTTGCAATGAGCTTGTGTCATGGTATTTGTAAGGTGAATGTGGGTTCCTGCTGAGGGCATGTTATTGATTCTATCTCTTTTTCTTCTGCAAGGTGGGTTAGGTTAGTTTGTTCAGCTTTACTTGGTGGTCAACAGTACAGCATCCGTACACGAGTTGGATCAAGTAGAGGATGGGTTATACTCCAATGCTGTGGGTATCTACCATCTGCATGCCAGCCCTTGTATATCAACGGTAGATCCCCTTCTTGCAATATCCAAACTATAGAGGACTTGGAATGTGATGTGGGTTCGACTCCCGCCGAGGGCATACCTTTATTCGTTCCACTTTTTTCTTTTTTTTTGTGCGTGAAATCGATTGAGGTCTGCGTTCGTTTCGTTTTTTGGCTGAGAGGAGGTGCGATTAGATTGAGGTCGCTCGTGCACGACTCGTCCCGGCCAGTTTCGGATGGTGCACGAATCACGATTGGGATTCTGATTGCGATTGCGATAATATATATTGGATCCTGATGCGCAGACACGCCATTGATTGTTCGGAGATGTTTATTCGTTCGGCTGGGGCTAAACCCGTTCGGTGGTAGTGAGATGCGGGGTGAAAAAGGAAAGGATTTAGTAGCACGAGTCGGGCCCGGCGATAACGCAGCGTCTCACGATTCCGCGCATCAAGTCTCGGCCTCGCCTAGCGCAGATTGAGAGATACCGCCTAACAAGGAACAGTTCCGGTCTGATAGATGCGCCCGCGGGTCGCAGGGAGAGTTCATGAATCAGTGCGATATATGAATGCAGGGTATTCTTCTTGATGTGAGATGGAAGATGAGAAGGCCAGAACCAGTAGCAGATGTCTGTAGGTCCCCGGCTCTGATCAAGTCGGGGGGGGAGTTATGGCCATGCGAGTGAATGCTTGGAGGACAATTGTCGTGTGAGGTGGTCCGTGCGCATCAATCCCTGTTGATGAGGCTGACCGAACTTGCATTGGCTTGACGTGTCTTTACTCTTGTAGGCAGCCTTTTTCGTTCGTTGTTTTCCTCCCTTCCGTCCTTTTGTGCGTGTCTTTTCCTGCACCCCACACTCGTTTCCCCATATTGCTCCGCGCAAAAATCGCATCACACTCGCTACGATAGTTTTCTGACCCTTTCTTCCTTGTCTCCCCCCCTTTTCAATACGATACCTTTCCCCGTACCCGAATCACAAAATGGACGAGCAGGCAGCACAGTTTGCCGCGCCGTACCCCCCGTATTCGTTTGATATCGATATGATGAAGGTGCGCTCGTGGTTGCCCTAGCAATATTCAAATTCTGACCCGTTCCCCTTCTTTCTTTTCTTCTTCCTTTTTCCCCTTTTTTTCTAGCGCCAGATGGACGCCCCCTCGGGCCCCGACTCAAAAAAGGCCCGCTGGTCCCCCACCTCGGGATCCGCACCCAACAACCCCAACAAGGACCCCTACGCCAACTACGGCTATGGCCAGCAGCAGCAGCAGCAGCAGCAGCAGCAGCTGTATGCGACTCCGCAGCTCAGCATCAACACCCAGACGAACGGTGGCCAGCTGAGTCCCGCGACGCTCGCGAGCTTCCAGCAGCAGCAGCAGCAGCAGCAAGCGGCCCAGCAGCAGCAGGGGAGCCCCGTCATCGGGCCGTACGCCCAGTTCAACCCGTACATGGCGGGCATGATGGGTAGCTTTGCTGGATACCCGCAGCAGCAAGGGTTCCAGGTCCGTCTTGTCTTCCTCTCCCTCTTATCGCTTTTTGCAAAAGAAAAGAAAAAAAACTGACGATTGGGGACAGCAACAGTCCGCGCAGTTCACGCCGCAGCGCCTGCCGACGCTCAACCTGTCGATCCCGTCCGTGCAGTCCCCGAGCATCTACTCGCCCGCGGGGCTCTCGGGCCTCATGTCCGCCGGGGGCGTGAACGGCGCTGGCGGCGTCGCCGGGCGCACGGTCTACATCGGGAACCTGCCCCCCAGCGCGAGCGTCGACGAGCTGCTCAACCTCGTGCATTTTGGGCCCCTCGAGAGTATCCGGTGCGTTTTCCCTTTCCTTTGCTTTTACCCCCTCCATTTTATCGCGCCGTACTGATACGACACGACGCAGAGTCCTCCCCGAAAAATCCTGCGTCTTCCTCTCCTTCCTCGACGCCGCCACCGCCAGCGCGTTCTTTGCCGACGCGGCGCTGCGGAAGGTCCAGCTCCACGGCCAGGACCTCAAGATTGGCTGGGGGAAGCCGAGTCCCGTTCCCGCGCAGGTAGGTCCCTTCTCCCAAGTCCCGCGAGGGACGAGGCTGTTTTCCGTTTTTCATGAGGGAGAGCGGCCTTTCATTTCTATGGGCTGCATTCCGGGAGGCGCGGATGCGTAGCGGCGCCCGCGGCGATCCGCTTCCCGCGAGACCGGGGGCATGTGTCCCTGGTGGCATCCAATGAGAACGCCGTGTCTCGCCTTTTTTGATGGCGTGCGCCGCGTGTTCTTGGCTGTGCGCGCGGCGTTTCATGTGCCTGGAGGGCGGCGGGATGGAGGGAACGCATGCTCACCGCCGTGTACCTCTGTTTGCGCCGCAGGCATTGGTCTGTGCCTGCGGCGATTCATCTCTCAGGCGCCGCAACCCTCTTCATACCATCCGCTGTCAGGCTATCCATCCAACGAGAGCGGCGGGGCACGCACACCCGGATTTTTCTCTTATCGCCGGCGCCGGCCCTTCTTTCTTCGAATTTATATTGATCATTCTACCAGGTCCTACAAGCCATCGCGCAATCCGGCGCCTCGCGGAACGTCTACCTCGGCGGGCTAGAAGAGGGCACGACGGAGGAGGGGCTGCGGGACGAGCTCGGGCGGTTCGGTCTCATCGACCAGGTGAAGATCGTGCGCGACAAGGGCATCGGGTTCGTGCACTTCTTGAGTATCAGCGTCGCCACGAAGGTGCGTTTTCCCTCTCTCTCCTCCTCCTAATAATAAATAACTAAATAACAATGACAATAATGCAGGTCGTCAACACGCTCCCCACCGACCCGGCATGGGCGGGCAAGCGCGTGAACTACGGCAAGGACCGCTGCGCGTACGTGCCCAAGTCGCAGCAGGCCGCCGCGCACCAGGCCCAGGCCGCCGCCGCGCAGTCGCTCCTCCAGTCCGCCTTCGCGCAGTCGCAGTCGCCGCTCACCTCGCACTCCGCGTCGTTTGCGAACTTGGGCAACTTCACGCCCGGGAGCGGCGGCTTCGGGAGCCCGCAGCCCAACACGGGCAGCTTCGCGGGCGGGTTCAGCCCGCAGGGCCCGCAGAGCGCGCACCCGGGCAGCGTCGGCGCGCAGAGCGGCTTCGCTGCGGGGCCGCCGAGCGCGGGGCCGCACAGCGCGCACCCCACGAGCGGGGGGAGCGTGAATCCGATTTTGACGGGCGCGGCGCTGGCGGCGCAGCAGGCGGCGAATTCGCAGCAGCAGCAGCAGCAGCAGAATGGGCAGGGCCAGGGGCAGCAGGGTGGTGGGGGGCAGGGCGGGCAGAATGGGCAGTATCAGCCGGCGCCGTTTAGCCCGGATGCGTTGAGTGCGATGATGGGGATGGGGATGTTTGGTGGGTGGTGGTTTTTTTTTTTTGCTTTCATACTATATATTCTGTCCTCCACTCCACTCCCCGCGCTCCTCTCGCCATTCTTTTTCGCCTCTCGTCCTTCTTTCTGTTGCCCTCCTCCCCTCCCCTTCATGGACCTCCTCCCCTCCTCCTCGATATCCACATTCGCTTCCTCTCTCCTCTCCCCTTCCTCTCTCGCGGGCTCACGCTCCCGACTCCCCCCGTTCTTCCCTTCTCCCTTTCTCTCCACCTTCCCGACTCCCGACTCCCCTCATACTTTCTTCTTATCCTATTCCCGCCGCTCCCCTTCTCCCTCCCCTCCTTTCCCCCTTGCCTTCCCCGGCTTTCGTCCTACTTCCTCTCTCTTCCCCCTTCCCTCGCTCCCCGTCCTCCCCCGTCCTCCCCTTCCCCTCTCCCTCGTCCTCCCCCTCTCCCTCGTCCTCCCCTCCTCCCTCGCTCCTCCCCTCCCTTCCCTCCCTCACACTCCCCCCTCCCCTCCCTTTCTTCCCCCTCCTCCTCTCATCTCCATCCTCCATCGACATAACACTGACCTCTTCTTTTTGCCTCAGGCGGCATGTCGGGCATGAACATGGGCATGGGCGGGCAGCTCATGAGCCCCATGAGCCCGGGCGGGATGGGGATGCTCGGGATGGGTGCGTTGTTTTTCGATTTGGGGTGGGCTGGGGATTTCGGGGAGGGAGTGGGACGCCGGAAGGGGACGGCGCTCGTCGTCGGTGTTTCCTTGGGCAGGGTACGCAGGATGTGGGGGCGCAATGCCCGGGGCTGAGGTCCCGATTGCGTCTGCGAGCGGGAGCGCGAGAGTCGGTGCTTTGCGCTTCTTCGTGGGACGGGAGGGAGTGTCGGTGCCGGAGGGGCCAGTGGGACCGACGAACGGCGGCTGACGAACGAGGGCGCTGCGTTATCATCACTTCGTCGGCAGCCTCTTCCCCATGCTCAGGCGCTTGTCTGCCGACGTCCCCGCCTCTTCCTCAGTCCTTGTTTTCCTTCCCTTCTTCCTTGATCTCTTATCTCCGTTCTCCGCCTTCCTCTTCCTCTTCTACTTCTCCCGCTTCCCTTGTCGCCCCTTCCCTTCCCTTCTCCATGTCATGGCGACTTCCATTCTCCTTGCCTGCTTCCTGCTTGCTTCACGCTCTGCTTCCACCTCCCTCGCTCCCGCGCCGCGCCTTCTCATCATCACGCCGCCCCCCGCCCCCCGCCATCATCCCTTCCCTTCTTCCATTCGCCTTCCGTCCCTATCCCTCTCCGCTCTAACTCCCCTCCCTCTCCGCTCCTTCCCCTTATCGTCGCCACCTTCACCTCCCGCTCCCGCTCCCCGCCGTGCCCATTCCATCCGACCTCCCGCATCGACATCCGACCTCCCCTTGTCTCCTCATCGCTTCCCCTCCGCTCGCGCCATTCCTCTCCTTATCCCATCTCCTTTTCTCCTCCCCGCATCCATCCTATTTCCGTTCGCTAACACCGTCCCAGGCAGCCCCCTCGGCATCGCGACCGGCAACCGCACCGTCTACCTCGGCAACATCCACCCCGAGACGAGCACGGAGGACCTGTGCAACGCGATCCGCGGCGGCGTGCTGCAGAGCGTGCGGTACATGGCGGATAAGCACATTGCTGTGAGTTTCCGTCCTTGTTCTTTGAGGTCTGGTGGGCTTTTGGTGGCACCGCTCGAGAGGGCGCGCGACGCACGCGCGGCCCGTGGTGCAGAGCTGACGCGGCGCACGGGGGAGATGTGCGGCTTCGGCGTCGGTGCGGCGGAGTATGTGTGGCGTGCGCGCGCGCGCTGAGAGGAGAACAGGAGCTCCTGCTGCTTTGTACCTCGGAGGTTGGGTTGGCATCCCCCTTGCGTTGCGTGCCCGCGACCCGATCCCGACCTGCTTATGACTGCGAGTCGCCTGCTCCTTCCTTTTACCTTTGCTTGACACTACCTCCTACGCTGCCCTCGTATTTCCTACATCGTCGTACTTCATCGCCCGCCTATCGTGCCGTCCTTGACCTCGCCCTCCCTCCCACCTATTTACGTTCCCTTACTACCTCTTCCCCCCCTGCGTCCCCATCCGCTACCTACTCGCCCTTTCGCCCTCTCTTCCTCGCCTCTCTTCCCATTCTCCTTCCGTCCCTCCCTGACCGTCCCCTTCCCCATCACCTTACTTTCTCTTCCTCGCCCTCGCCTTCCCGTATGTTTACGTTCCCTATCCGCCTCGTCCTCCCCCTCTGCGTCTGGGTCCACTACCTACTCATCCACTTGATCCCTTTCGCCCTCTCCTCCTCGCCGCTCCTCCCCTTCTCCTTCCGTCCCTCCCTGACCGTCCCCTTCGCCATCACCTTACCTGCCCTCCTCGTCCTCGCCATCGCCCGTCCGCACCCTCCTCTACCTGTGTCGCCCTGCCATCTCGTCCTTTCCTTCGTCGCTTCTCTGTCGCTCTACCCCTTTACTCCTTCCCTCCGGTCCCATACTTCGTGTCCTTGCACTTCGTCTTCGTCTCGATCACCTTGCTCCTGACGCTGACGTCTTTCCAGTTCATAACTTTCATCGACCCCGCGGCGGCTTTCACTTTCTTCCAGGTGTCGTCGTACCAGGGCCTCACCCTTAACAACCGCCGTCTCAAGGTCGGCTGGGGTAAGAACTCGGGCCCCCTCCCGCCGACACTCGCACTCGCCGTCCACGCCGGTGCCACCCGCAACGTGTACATTGGCAACGTCGAGGACTTTGAGGTCTTCAGCGAGGAGCGTCTCAAGGCCGACTTTGGCGACTTTGGCGACATTGAGCTCGTCAACTTTTTGAAGGAGAAGTACGTCGTCTTCCTGCCCTCGAACGAGTACCTGACGGTCTGTACAGGAACTGCGCGTTCGTGAACTTCACCAACATCTCGAACGCGATCAAGGCCATCGAGGCCATCAAGAACCGGCCGGAGTACGCGAACTTGCGTATTGCGCACGGGAAGGACCGGTGTGCGAACCCGCCCCGTTCGGGCCCGCAGGGCGCGAGTGGCGCGCGGCGTAGCGCAAGCGGGAACGGACCCAACTCGGCGGAGCCCGTCAGCGCCATCGAGCCGGAGGGAGAGATGGACTTTGACGTCGAGGCCGCTCAGGCGGAGGCGGAGGGCGCGGACGCGGTAGACGTCAAACAGGAGCAGGAGGAGGGGATGGCGGTCGAGGCCGGCGTTGCCGCGTCGTCGTAATCTGCGTCGTCCGCGCGCACAAACAGCCGGGGCGCACCGCCCTGGCCCCGCCAGCACTCACCCAAGTCACTCATTCATTCCCCGATACCCTCTCTTTCTGTCTCTGTCCCTCTCACTCATCGGCACCCGGATCGGAACATTTTGCACAACGAACGAATAAAGCACAATCCACCACCCCACACCTGACACACGCACCTTCGCCCGCTCGCCGCCGTTCCAAACGAGTAATGCGACGGGGAGGGGGACGAACGAAAAATCGCCGGCGCGCGGACGACACGACAAAACGAATCGGGCCCGCCTGCTTTTTTGCTTTTGCGCGGGCCTGAGCCCCCCTTCGTCTTCTTGTATTTCCTCGTTCGTCCGCGCGCCGGCCCCTCGATCCACCGCTTTTTGGGCTTTTTATTCCATTGATTCAATTATGATCCCCTTCTTGACGTCGCTACAATACTTCTCTTCTCTTCATTTCTCCTTTCTTCTTCTTTAACAAGTGTTATTGGGGCGGGCGCGGCGCCGACCCCGCACCCGCCGTCCCCTCACTTAATTATGCCTCCATTTATACGTGCGCGTTTCCCCCTAATGGACCGTTACGCTCTCGCCAGTACCGGCCATCTCCACCAACCCACACACCCACATCCAGTAATCCGCCATCGACGATATCTCATAACTTAGCTCGCTGCCTGGTCTCTGTCTGTGTTCTCATACACCTGTCATCCATATCTCGATCCGTCAATCTCAATCTCACTCTCTGCTACTATGATACGTGTGCTAAATCGTGCGTAGGCTGTATTTCTGAACTAGGTAGTTTTAAATGTGGAGTAATACATCGGCTGCACCCTCATTCGAGAGTCGAGACCATCTGTGGCGAAGAGTAAGGACTCTGATGTGTCGAGTCGGCTATATTCGGGAAGTCGATGCCGATGAGTCATCAAAAAATCTTTTCAGTGGATTCTTGGTGGATTCTCTTTTCTTCCGACATCGCCTCGCATCTTGACTATCTAGAAATGCATAGATGCTGGGATGTAGCCGAGATTACCAGGATCGTCTTCGAGCTGTTGGGACCAACCCATTGGTCCGATGCAGTTTCCCCTACTATGAAAGCGTTGACCGCGCTCGCGAGAACTTGTCGCGGTTTCTCGGATCCTGCACTGGATCTACTGTGGGAATCCCAGCTTGGCATTGTGCCTCTCTTGAAATGTCTGCCATCCCACGTGTGGGACACTTCTGACGGCTCTTTCGTTCGTCGTTTCACACTGTTCCCAATACACTGAAGAACCTGATATAATTTCTAGACCATCGTATCTCCTCTGAGACCTGCAGATTGGGATAGAGTCTCTACGTATTCTCGCCGGATACGAGATTTGGACGATTATAACTGGGGCTTCCTGTACCCAATGGAAGGGTCGGTCATGGAGAGCATCATCATGTCCCTTCCAATGGATCCTGTCCTCCCTAATCTAAAAAAGATCTCCACAAAATCTTCGTCGGCACTTTTCCCTTACCTTCGATTCTTCCTCGGTCCGCATCTCGCGACCATAGAAATCACACTCGATGGTCCCGTGCGGCGCCTGTCCATAGAAATCACACTCGATGGTCCCGTGCGGCCTGTCGGCTTTGTCACTGGTAGCATCGAAATGTCCATGTTTGACATACGTCCAAATCTTCGACGAGTCCTCCCGCAGAAATACGAACACAGAGGCAGTTTCTTCGTTCGTCCGTTCACTCGAGCGGGTTAAATCCCTGAACGTCAAGTCCATAAACCACTCGGCCTTTCGACATCTCGCCGGCCTCAACACCTTGGAATCCTTGACAGTCGGTGGCCTTCACGCGGTACCATTCCCGGACGGTGTCGACTTTCCTTCCCGGAATTCGGCTTTCTCCGCTCCCCGTTACCTCACTCTCGTCGTCACTAATGGCGACTTCGCCACCAATTTCATGGCTGTCGCATGTCATGCGCCATTGCAAATAGTTTTACTCACAACCCAACGTTCTTGGACCAAAGTCGAATCATCCCTTTTCTTCTCAGTATTCCAATCCTATTGGTTCCCTTCGTCCCTCAGGTTCCTCGACATCGATATCGGGGGTGAACGTCACGAGGCGGGGGTCAAGTACACCATGACATCCAACGACCTTCGGCCGTTGTTAGCATTTAACAATCTTGATTACCTTCAATTGAAAACTCCGTACGGATTTTCGCTCGATGATGACTTCGTGGCCGCGATGGCAGTCGCCTGGCCACAAATCAAAACCCTCATCATCCGTGCCGCGTTTTCCAACCTCTCCCGGTCAAACCCAACCCCTGCGGCTCTCATTTCACTATCTCGCCATTCTCAACATCTGCGGTCTCTGGGCCTATACATCGACGCCACCCATCGGCTTAACCTTGTGCTACAGACTCCTCGAGTCAGACAAACGGCTCTTGTCACCGCGAATTTCGGGAACTCACCGATCAGCTCGCCCATTCAGATGGCGGGGCTCCTTTCTTCAATATTCCCTGCATTGTCGAATATTCGTACATCCGACTCGGTCCAGGAGAAAGAATGGGGAGAGGTTAAGAGATTGGTTAAGAGATTGGTTCCAATTTTTGCTGCTATCCGCGCGGAGGAGAAGGATTTCTTGACGGCCGAGCTAGCCACGGCATCAGCCTGAGGTGATTGCTTAATATTCAGCTATTTGACAACAGATACAAACTCGTAGTGTTGCGCTCGATTTGCGGCGTACTCGTAGCCATATTCTTCCTGGCCGCTCGCGCAACGATGGGCTGGTCTGGGCCGACGTCTACTCAATTACTGCTGACTTGTATTCTCGATGTGCGCGCTCAGATATCATGGTCCGTACGATGACCTCGCCCAAATCTCGACCGCCTCACTGTAGGGTCTCAGTTTCAACGACAACGACTGTCATCTTTGTCGACCGGCCCGCACGGGTCTCGATTAGTATTACTTTCTAAACTCGTTGATTCTATGTGCGGCAGAGCTACGACCAGATGGGAAGTGGTAGTACTCAATTCAACCAATGCTGCAGGCTATCCGCCAGTGGATTCCGAGGTCAGCTTTGATAAAAGAACTTCATGTTTCGTTGAAAGTATGGCGGGCTACGACCTTCACAAAATAGCTTCCGTTGAATTGGAGTAAACTTCATCGAGCGAACGATTTTGACGCCGACGCGGAACTGAGCCTTTCTGCTCTTTGTTTCGCATCGACATCAGACAGCGTGTGAGTCTCTTTCCTTTGTCTTTGAACTTGGTTTGAATGTAGTTTGGGTGCCATTGTCTTTCTTCTGTCATCCACCACCACCACCACCCTTGCCACCCACATTTTACAATCACTTGCACCTACGATGGACGCGTTGAACCCTTATACCATCATAGAACGTGCTCTCCACCAGGCCCGACAGGAGTCCATCGAAACTTGCGCACGGATGGAGGAACAGGCCGAGGAGATCGTTTCACTGCGCCGCAAAGTACAGTCGATGGTCGAAGAGCGCGAGAGGCTGCGGGAGAATGTCTCCGACCTGCTCAAAAGTACCGCCGACCGTCAGCGCGCCTTGAAAGTAGCGGGTGACGTGCTCGCGGTCGCGGCAGAGGCGATCCGTGGTGCGAGAAAGGTATGTAGGCGACCCCATTCCAATAGCTCTGAAGCTCATTGAAGAGTACAGGCAACCACAGCCGAAAAAAGAGATAAAATCTGAACTCGACGTGCAGTCGTTCTGCAATGCCCTGGTAGGGGAGCTTCGGAGGGGAGCTTCGCTGGTAGGGGAGCTTCAGGAGCTTCGGAGCATGTACGATAAGGACGAGGAACCGGCGCCGTCCCTGTTGGCTGCATCTGAGGCTGCGGCGGCGGCGGCGGAGGAGGAGGAGGAGGAGGAGGAAGTCGAATCCAATGCTACCTGCGCGGACGACTCAGCGTTATGCCACCCCGCTCTAGATAAGCCTGCCCTTTAAATCAGGGCCGACTATCCTCGCTTGTTTTACCTGTTTGTTTTGCAATTTCATTAATCGATATGTACACCCCAGTTGTAGTTCAGTCTCGCGAAGAAACCCCTCCCGCCTCCACTATATTTGTCCGGTTCAGTAACAGAGGAGAATTCACCAAGCCGCTGCCGACCCGCACCAGCACTGCCAAGATTATGACCCGGGTGAATATATGTCATCTTGCCCTCGATATCGTGGCCAAAAGGACCGTCGCCGGGATTTATCGAAATCCGCACGGACATCCACGAGGGACCCCGTTTGCTGCCCGATTATTCATCCCGAACCAACCCCGAACTGGAAAAAACCGCACGGTAAATGTGCAATTCCGTCGTTGAATTTAAACTGGTCGCGCCCCGACTCGAGGGCATTGAGCTGCGGCGAGGGTTACACATGATGTGAGATGTGCCTCTGCGGTTGCAAGGAAGTAACAATGAGTATCGGGCCTCGTCGAGGTTCACAGTTATAGACGCGAAGATTTTCTGCATCTCAACTCATACATTATCACAGGCGTTGAAGGAGCTATACAAGGCCATGAAAAAGGAGGATAAAAAGCAACATAAGTCCCAACAGGAGGTCACCAAAATTACCCGTCGATGTTCTTCGACTGGAAGGTCCACAGATCGCGGCACATGATGGCGAGGTCCTGGTTCGCTTTGAAGCCCAGTTCCTTCTCCGCCAGCGCCGGATCCGCCGTTAGATCGGGCACGTCGCCACGGCTGCGAGAGTATTCAGCAGTGCGTATGGGATTCAGGAAGTTGAGTGCTCACCGCCGTCCGAGGATCTCGTACTTGAAGTCGAAACCCGTCGCCTTCCGCATGGCATCGACGATTTCGAGGACGCTAATGCCCCTTCCCTGGCCGAGATTGTACGCCTTGTACCGGGCGTCCGGCGTGCTGTCGAAGAGTTTGCTCTCAGGACTAAGAGCTTCCAACGCGAGCAGGTGTCCTGCTGCCAGATCGAGAATATGAAGGTAATCTCGGACACAGGTCCCGTCGCTGTTTGCAATGTTGAAAACACAGACAACGGAATGGAATGGTCGGACGTACGGAGTCGGGTAGTCGTTACCAAAGATCTTCAAGGTCGTTGCGTCGACGCGTCCGACGGCCATATGGGCGAGCAGAGGCAAAAGATTACCCGGTCGCCCTTTCGGGTCTTCCCCAATCTGACCCGAAGGATGTGCGCCGGCCGGGCTACACGAGTGAGGAGATCATACGGTTAAAGAAACAAAGATAATCACTTGAAAATTCTCAGAGAGATCGCCGACCATTTCGAGTCAGCTGCCAGGGATGAGAACGATGGCAAGCCTTGAACGAAACCCGGACGTACCATGGCACAGGTCATCGAGCATGGTCTCGGACATGACCTTGGTCTTCCCGTACGGGCTGTCGGCCTTTAGCAGCGTTGTTTCGGGAATGGGAATAATCGGCGGAACGCCGTAGACGGTCGCGGATGAAGAGTACACTATCCGTGTGCAGTCGAACTCTGCCATGGTTTGCAAAAGGAAGAGCGTGGCTGTAACGTTGTTCTCATAATATGTGAGGGGGAATTCGACCGACTCTCCGACGGCTTTATAAGCCTGCGGGGTATAAGAACGCGATCGCCAATGGACTCAGCACGTACCGCGACGTGGATGACTGCCCATATCCCGCCCTTGCCATATTTTTCGAATACCGTCCGAATCTCGTCCCGTCGTGTAAGATCGCACGAATGGCTATCGATTTCCGTAGTCTCTATGTCGCGTGCAGATGCATTCTCGGGCAGCTCGCTCCGGGACAGTGCCGAGACTCGAGAGAGAGCAGTGGGGTGCGAATTGTGGCCATTGTCGAGCGAGATGACCTTGTAGCGTCTGGTTTTTTGCAGAGTGTATATTACGTGCGAGCCTGCCGAACAAAAGTCAGTTGGAGCTGGTTCGAGAAAAGCCAATGGAGGTACCGATGTAGCCTGCGCCGCCGGTGACCAGAATTTTCTGTGCAACGGTTTAGACAACGACAATACCCATGGAAGGAGCGCACTTGAAGGGGGGGTAACTCAGACATGTTGAAGGAAAGTGAATGGCAAAAGGGATCGCGATCGGTCTTATATGGCGTCGAGCTGTGAGAACGGCAATCCGGATAAAGACCAGGAGGGTATTCTGACGGTTGGTGAGTCCGGTGCGAATAAGCATCATGGGGGTGGAGAATCACTGCGTTCAGCCGGGCCGTTGAGGTCTAGCCTCTCAGCAGTCTCTGGTCTAAATCTGTTGGACGGGCCTAGAACATGACGCGCTAACGGTCTAGGCCGGTTCGTTAGCGCGTCTTGCGCGCCTACTGCCCTGGAGCAGTCTGAATAGACCGAATTTTTCTCCGACTCCGCTTTCGGGCTTACGACCCCGAGTCTGAACGCAGTGATTAAGCGGAAGCGGAAGAATGTAAACCGAGCGCCAAGCACAGCGGATTGAGCCCAGAGATAGATCCAAGGAAACCGGCAGAGTTCTGCGAAAAAAAAGCCGAGCTAATCCGTTGAAAATTGGCGCCAGCGTTGTGGCGGGAAGCAAGAAAGGATTTGCGCGATGCACGCCACGTGGGCCGGGCCGAATCCACATTCGGAGGCGATATTTCTGCGCCGCCCGTAATGATAGGCCGGCCAGATTTGTCTAATAGGCAATGATCTCCAAGCGTTTACTCAATCACATTACTTCTAACGTCGATGCACACGCGTCGCGCTCAGATATCAGATTCATTCGTGGTCCGTGCGATGACCTTACGTTACCCTCTTCATCTGGAAAAATCTGGTGGTCTATGAAGTCTTATGTAGCCGGAATAGCTCGTATAGTGCTATCGCTTACCCCTCATTATATAGCACGCTGTAGCACACACTTTGGAATATAAAGCTATATATAGTCAGTGTAGCAGCGGGCTCCCCACACTAGCGTCATATCTCCGTAGACATGTAGCCTACATACTGTGATGTAGTGATACATTGTGTGCCCGAAACTCGTAGCTCTGCATGTTTACCACAGGAAAGAATGGGGAAAATTAATTATATTGAAGAATAACAATCGTAACAAATGGCTCAGGTACATCCGAATCGGAGACGGGGGCCGAATAAGTCGGGAAGGTGCGGACCATCGTCCTTGCACTTAGCAAACCACATGGCGTTGACGGCCATCTGGAAGATCGTGTTCTTGTACAGCCCCGTCTTCTCCTTCGAAGAATTAGAGAATGCGGGAATACAATGTATGGGATACGCACTTTGAAAGCAAAAGTGGATTTCTCTTTGAGGTCCTCGGCGATCTTGCGAATACGCGCAACAGTCTTCTTGTTCTGACCAGTCTTGAAGCGGTAGAGAATTTGCTAAGTACAAAGCAGGCAGTGGGGGATGACCACACACTGTAGGCCGAATAGGAAGGCGCGCAGGAGACCGGCTGCGACCGCGGACGATGGAAGTCTTCATCGCCGTTGTTGTGACTGTGACTATTGCGATGGCTGCAAAGTCATCTTCAATAGGGCCGCGAGTATCCTGCTCGACGACACCAGCCTTCTTCTTCGGAGATTTTGCACAGACCAGAGAAATGGCTTGAATGGCTTGACGATGGTTAGCAGCACGATGGAACGGGACAACTTGAAGAGGGCGGTGGGGGAAGGGTTAGGATTTGAAGGAAGCTTGAAGTCTTGCGGACTTGCAGACTTGCAGACCAGATAGCTTGAGGATGTTGAAGATGCAGACTTGAAGAGGCCGTGGGGGAGAGCGCGCGAGTGCGCGCCGCGAGATGAGGGGAGAGAGCAACCAACCATTTGACGGCATCAAAGCACGCCATCCGCAGTTCAAGCGGTTGTCAAGCGGAGTTTGAAACACTTATCCGAATTCGCATCCAGGTGCTGCGAGCGCTGAGGCACTGGCCGCACCGACTCGTTCAACCAACAAGACCTTCAGAGGAAGCACCATAGCCTACTAGTGAATGGCATACATGGTGGATCCAAGAACTTCCTTGTATTTTTTTTCGCTGTCCTCTAGCATGCCAATGAAATTGCCTTCTCATTCAAAATAACGACTACACTCCTTGAAAAGTTAAATGTTCAAACCTGGCTTGTGGACAAGGAACTGGCATGGTGAGTGACATCGAAATTCCTAGCGGGATCTGACGGATAGACGTTGCCACTGGACGCCAGATTAATTCTGTTTGCTGATGTAGAACAACAGAGTTCCCATTTACACCTACATTGGCCAATATAATAGTTGCAGGAGATTATATAGCCTACAACTCCTATATACGCTGCTGCAGAGCTATACTGACTACAGCGGCTATTTTCGGCGATATATCTAACCGCAGATCTACGCTCCGGAGACATTTTCCTGATGTTGCCTACCTCACTCGCCGGACTATCATCCTTGTCTTGCTCAGACCAGCTCGCCCGCGTCTAAATTATGTTCTGAACTCGTCGATTTATGCTGCGACAGAGCGATGACGAGATGGGAAGACGATATCTATGATGAATTCAACCAATACGGGAGGGTGCATCAACCTATCCGCCAGTCCATTTCGGTGAATTCCGAGGTTCAAGGAAAATTACTTGATGAAAGAGCTTGCTGTTTCGTTGAGGCTACGATCTTCACAAATATCTTCCGTTGAATTGGAGTACTTCGTCGGGCGAGGAGGTGAACGACTTTGACCCCGACGCGGAACAGAGTCTTCTTGCTCTGTGTTTCGCATCAGACAGCATGTCTCTTTCCTTTGTCTTTGAACTTTGTTTACCTGCTGTCTGAATGTGCCATGTTTACCCTGCGTCTCTTTTTTTGTTTCATTACTGTAGGATCTTTGTGGGCTGATTATATTTCTAGCTTTCCCCTTTTCCTCGGGAATATTAATACTTAAGTTGCCCTCCTGCTCTTCGGTTCATTCATGCACAAAAGTGGTTGTGTTTCGTCCGGTATGAGGGACTTACCAAGGAAGCCGGGAGGCTCAGTAGCTCTGACGCCCATCGCTTGCAATTTGAATGAGTTGGAGGATCTGTGAACTTCACAGCGGAATCCCCGGGGTTGAGCCAACCCGGGGATGGTAGTTTCTTTTGTGGTCCGAACAAGAAAAATCGGATTGGACACGACAGTGTAAGGAGCTCATCAAGAAAGCCAGCAAGGTTCAGTAGCGCTGGCGCGCATCCGCTTCAGATGGCGTATACCGTTAGTTACCGGCGGAATCCCCGTTCGATTCGGAGTTAAGCCATGGGTTGGATATCTAGACTGTTTTTGCGGTCGGTAATAAATTAGAAAAGGGTGAACCAACGACTCACATCCTCGTGCAAATTACGGCTCGAGGTACAGCCGTGCTACATGTGATTCTCTCTTTAATGAATACAGCATCTAGTGTTACATTTCTATCCATTTATTCTACCTACAAGCGTTGTCGAATCCATAATGCTAAAAAGAAAAGAATCAAAGGGCTCACTGCTCGTCCTCATCATACTCCTCCCCCGCCCCACCCGCCACGAGGATCTCCGCCCTCGTCTCTTTCCGCCTCGGCGCGCGCACCACGAAGTACCTCTCCCCCTCACGCTTCAAAGTATCCCCATCATGGAACCCATACTCCGCGCACATCAGCACCTGATACAGCATCTGCCTCACCTCCCCGCCCAGCACCTCGCCCCTGCCCCCCTCCTCACACCCCCCAAAATCGCCCCACGCCCTGACAAATTGCGTCGCGGCACCTGCCGCGAGCAGCGCGCCGAGCGGTAGACACATGTACGCGATGCCTATGAGCGCGGCAAGGAAGATCGCGACGTGGAGCGGCGCGAGGGCGGCCCAGTGCGCGAAGGCGCGGATGGGCGAGGGCGGGGCGGCGAACGGGAGGCAGGCGGCGAGGGCGCGGTGGAGGGGACTCGTAGGCGAGGGTGAGGCGGGGAAGGCGATCACAGGGAGGCGGGTGGGGCACATGAGGATCGAGGCGCCGACGACGATGGCGTAGGCGGGGAAGAGGACGACCTGAAGCGGGAAGAGAGGCGAGAGTGCGGGGACAGTGAACGCGTCGTGTTCGTCATCAGAGAGTGCGTCGTCATCGACTTCTTCCTGCGCGGGTTTGTGGAGGTCGATGACATGCAGTGCTTCAGACGCAGGCTCGCCCGTGATGCTGTCGTTCGGGAGCAAGTACATGCCCTATTGAAATCGTTAGAATGAAGACGTTTCACATCAAAGTAAACTCACTTTGCGGTGGCGGAGCGTAGAGTGCGCGCGTGGGGTGAAGTCGGAAACAGATTCATCGCCCGCGTCCAAATGAATCGGCTTCGACGGGGGTGAAAAGATGTGGCGGCGCATTGGCGGACAGGTGCGACGTGTCTGGCTCCGTGTCAACCATCATTTAAAGAAAATTGAGATTGCCCACGCACGGTTCTGGTTATGGTTTGGGGAGAAGGGGTGTTGTACGTGTCCACGATGGGAGGCTCTGGGGTCTGTGGACGGTGCGAAATTTCTGCACACGCCTGGGAGGGATGCACATTAATCTCGAGAATCGATGGGTGAGCGCAAACGCACGGGTTCTGAGGCGCGGGCAAGTTGCCCCTGCGAGGCCGCCTGGGAAGTAAATTAGGGTCGAAGCGTGAGATATTCCACCTGACTCACGCTCGTATTTGCCTTGGTGGGAGCCTTTGCGAACTGGCGCGACAAGGAAATGCGGCGGGCCGGCGCCTTAATTGTAATCTCGCCGAGAGCCTGCGGGGTCGCCATCGCGAGGAGTTTGCCGTCAAGAGAGTCAAAATGCAAGAGCTGTTCATCTGCAGGTGTGTTCAGCATGGAGGCAAAAGGCGAGTCTGCGCTCTCTTCTGAGTCGTTTCGATACATCGGAACCGCGTCCTGAGGTCAAAGATTAGTTGATGTGAAACGCTTAGACCAGAATGGAGACTCGCCATCGGAGGTGAATAATTAAGAGGAACCGACATCGTTTGGTACAGGACGAGAGCCTTTACTGGTGTGCGGTTGATGACCGTGATCGTGAAAGGCAGATAGGCGCCCAATAGACGCTCAGCCAAACAGACGTAGCCCGGAAAATGCCGGAACGTGGTCGTCTTCTCCGAGTCATCCCGTTTTCGTCTCTAAATTCTGGGCGCGCAGGGGGGATCGAAGTCTGTTCTTCCTTCGCAATGGCAATCAAAGCAGCCGGGCTTGGGGCCTCCCTCAGGCCTCCTTTGAGTAGCCTACGTTTTCCTCATCTGCAGAGATGTTCAGTCCTTGGTCTCCCACTTGAGCGAGTACTCGTAATGCTTGGTCTTTCTCCCAATCGCGCCAGACCTTCCAAGACCAACCGAAGACACTTAATGAGCGATTTATGCTGAACTTCCTTGACCCCAAACCATCTCGGGAATATCCAGCGCGCCAATTCTTTCCTCATTGTCCATCTGCACCGCCCTTGACACGACTACGCCTCGTGCGCTTGTAATGATTAGATCGGCAGTGGCGTGGACCCAGCTGGACCTATAATGAATGTCTTGTTCCCCTTCCAGTACCGTTGCTTTGGTCTGATTGAATCGCCCCATTGTGCCGAGTCTATTTAACGCGTCTATAACATTCTCTGGCCTCCCATCCACACTCAATATTGTTCGTTTCCGTATGTCGCCCACCGATACCCCCCGTACGATGTCTCCGGAGGAAGAAATCGCGTTCATGGAATCCATGGTCGATTTCACCGGTGGCATGCCTCCCACTCCTGACGAAATATTCGACGCGGACACACTGCTCGATTTATTCACCGTGCAGATGATTCTGGGCCGGCTTGATATCCTCCGTAACCTGGGTGGGCAGCGCAGCACCCCTCTCTTGGAGGTCTTACGTGACAATGCCAAGCGGGACACGGAACCCAATTCATCACGCGCCCCACAAAGCGGTTTAGTAGCCCAACTACTTTCTCTCACTCCGGCGCAAGCAGAACCCGCTGCGGTGCGTCTTCTTCCTTAAACCCTGGATAATCGCCTCACGATGCGCCCCAGCTGATTAGGGCTGCAACCGCAGACTTGACTCGCCGCGCCACTCCTACCGTCCTCCCCGCGTTCAGTAATCCTCCTCCCGAACCGACGACACCCCCGATGCCTCGGGTGCGCAGGAAGCTTAACACGTCCGCCGCCTATACCAGCGGCGAACGCACCATTTACCCCACTACCCTGGACCCCACAGTTCCGGAACCAAACTTGAAGGCCCTAGTTTGGGTCTCGTGTTTCACCGACATCCCCAGCACCCCGCCTCCATCCAATCCCGCACCGTCTTCACCGCAGAGCCCATACACTCCGGGTTCAACCAGTTCCCTATCGTCCTTCTCTTCCCCGCTTTCAGCCCTTTCTTCGTCCCCTTCTCCCGACGTCGTCCTGGGAGGGGAGGAACTTTTAAAACGGTCGTGCGAAAAATAAGTCGAAAACCGTTGCTACTGATTAAAATATCCATCCCTGTCTTCACTACACGTACCCCATTTCCTATGCGACTGTATTGGCACATCTTACTATACTTTCCAGCCGGTTTGCCTCTTTTAATCCCCTGTTTATTAGACAATAAATTTATCAGAGAAAAACTGCACAACTGTATGAACAGCCCTTTATGCCGTGGTTCAAGCGCCCTGAGGACAATGAGGCGCCAGCGTCCACCATTCAACCAACATGCGGCCATAAATGGCTGGCAAAGTGCCGCCTCAGTTATTGGACACATACACTTCAATGGTCTGAGCACACTCAGATGCCAAAGTGCCACGGTAATTGTCGCTACTATACCGGTACTGGGCTCAACTAAGATCTTATGAATATTCTGATGCATAGGCAAATTCACCGCGGAGTTGCGATGAACAGGATACGCAGTCCGAATTTTCCATCGTCCGTCAAGACTCAATTTACATGATTGCTTTGCTCACATACCTTACCCGGGATTCAGGGTAGCACAATTTTTTTCTTAATTTAAAATCTCATTTCGAACATGTCCCGCAAATGCAAGCCTATTTGCTATTGTGTACGCGCCGATCGCGCGTCACATATCACGTGTGCCGCATCACGGCTCTCTTCTCTTTCTTCCACCCGAGTTTCCGTTTCAGCTGTGCAAAGCGCTCCCACTGTCCGATATTTTGAACCACGGTTACGGCCATCGAGACTCCCTCGCGATCTTTTCTTATCAAGACTAGCCCCTGCGAAGCTCCCGAGTTTTCTGCGATCCGTCTCTCTTTTTCCGCTGGGCCCTCTTCCCGAGCCAAATTCCGTGCTCGATAATACATGCATCCTCAGTATCATTTCATCAAGTCCTCACTCTCCAAAATTGATGCCCAGCTGACTGACCACGTCCGCAAGGATTTGGCACGCCGACCACGCGAATTATCAGAGGAACGGTCGGCCTATCTCCTGCACAGATTTATCAGCCTGCAGCACATTCTCCATTCGACGTCTTGCCCGATCCTGACCCTGCCTGTCGAAATCACCGCACACATCTTCGTCGATTGTTTACCGGACGCGCTTAGTGCTCCCAATCCATCCTGTGCACCGATGTTGCTCGGATACGTCTGCCGAAAATGGCGCGAGATCTCTCTTCAAACACCCGTTCTGTGGAGCAGTTTGAGGGCAGAGTTCAAATACGAGACGAACCTCAACTTCGAGCGTTTGGTGCAGGAGTGGCTGCGCCGCTCTGGCACTTCACCGCTCAACCTTGCATTGGCGTTCGACTGGTTCTATCATTGTTGCACCGATCGCCGACATGCCTATGGTGCACTCCCGTCTGACTTTCGATTCTCCGTGTTGGATGACTTGATCGAGCGTTCTCCCCAATGGCAAACTGTTGACCTACTCCTGATGTCGTCCTGCGCCGCCGCGCGCCTCCGAACCCGCCTCCTCCGAGTTCCGCGAACATTTCTGCGCCTACGCACGCTGCGCTTTCACACCTCTGCCGAATTTCCTACCCACCTCGCCAACGAGGTCTTTTATGCGTCTGCCCTGCGCGTCGCCGATCTCGCAGCCGTATCTCCCGCCATCTTCCTCACGCTGGACAACCTCGCCGTTTTTTCAGCCGAGAATCTCTCCCCCGCTGAATGCCTCGCCGTCATCCGCTCTGCCCCCCGCCTCCTCGATTGCTGTTTCCGTAGTAACCCCAAGGAATTCTTAGCGGCCGCACCGCGTAATGGGATCCACAGTTTCCTCCACTACACGATCCCAAACGATCCTCTCCCCCCGCACAGGAGTCTCCGCAGCCTCTCCCTCGATCCCCAGCACTTCCAGGCCGAGAACCTGGGCTACAGCTCGATGTGTTTCAAACTCCTACCCTGGCTCACGCTCCCCGCCCTCTCGGAACTAACGCTCACATATACTCCCCAAACTGCCGCTGAAACCGATTCCTTCCTGTCCTTCATCCGAAGATCACCCGCGCTCGACACCCTCACCGCGACCGTCACTGATAGCGGGTCGATTGCCTCATGCCTCGCGGCCATGCCCGCGCTGACGGGCTTCGCGCTGGAGCTGCACGCTGATGGCCAGGACATGCTCGAGATCTTCCGCCGTCTTAAAGACTCCCCCGCCTTCCTCCCCAGCATCCAAACCATCCTTATCTTCCTGCGCCATCGCGTGGCCGCGCCCCACGCCGTCGATGACCGATTATTAGATGCGCAGCTCCGCCCGCTTATTGAGGGACTCTCGGCGCGCTGGGAGCTACCGCTGCTGCCGGGCTCGTCTCACCTGCGCAGCGCTCTTCTTCTCGAAGAATACAGCTCGGAGCCGTTTACGTTTGCCGCATATAGGATGTCGCAGTTGAAGAAAGACGGCATGAGAGTTCATATGAAGCGGCGCGATGTACGGCTCGGTCCGATGGGTAAGTGGCGTCTTTTGGCTGAGTCATTCGGCACTGAGTGTTTCGTTAGCGAGTACTTTCCACAATTTGCTGGGGTTGTAAGTGGGGGTGTGCTCGCTGGACTCGCAGTACCGACATATTGCTCGGTTCGTTTTTCGCCACGAATTCCATTGTAATTTTTTTACACGAAACTTGGTGTGATAGATTCCTTTGCATTTCCCAACATTGCACCTCTGCAAGGATATCAATAAATAATTGGCTGTAACAACGTAGTCATTAAATTCTCCCGGGAAAAACCGCGCAGTAGGAGACGAGAGCGACCTACAGGTACGGGATATAATCACTCCAATCTACGTTCACGAACGCACCAGACGTAAGAGTACGTAATGAGGAGTAGGCGGGCGAGGATGTATATCGGCGTCCCAACTAAATATATTACACGGGAAACGCTTTCGATCGGTTTGGCGTGAACACGTAAGTTGAACGCAGAAGAGAGTCCCAGGAGGAAAGCAATCACCGTCACCAACGACGAGCATAATCTCTACAACCACATTTCACCGGTTAAAGGAAGGCTGCATTCCAGGCCGCACAGTGGATGGGGCCGAAAATAATACCCTCGGCGACGAAGGAGGCGGTCGCGAAGGCGTACGTTTTCGGATCGTCTTTTTGCATGGTCCAGAATCCGGGTACTGCGGTTGACGGGATAGGATTATACCGCCGGTAAAACCCAAATACCACCGTTCGCCGGGGAGTGGGGGCACATCTTCCGGTGAAGCCTCGTGCAACTCAGGCCCCACAGGGATGAGCCGCTGGACATCGAGAGCTTTATACCACCACATCGACCAGATGAAGACGTTAGTGACGGCAAACGCCAGGGTGGACACTTCCAGATGCGTAATGGGAAGGCGCTGAGAAACACGGGCGAGGCATTGGGTGACGAACCAGAGTCCTTGAGCCAGTGCCACCCCTTTAGAAAGCGCGTGATGGATCATCGATGCGAACGCTGTTAAAATTGAGAGATTGAATGCAATAGTCCGTGCATATACATGTGCCGCTCAGAAGTCAGCGGGACCGCTGCTGAATACAAAATTTCCTCGTGCTTCCAACTCCCGCACCCGCTCAAAAAACTCGTCCTCGAGTTCACGTCCAGAATCCTCCAGCCAATAGGCTTTGATCTCGAACGGAACACCGTTGGGTCGGGGACAGGCGAGGCGCGAGGCCACAAACTCCAAAAATGTGTCTTCGGTGAATTGGATGGCGGACGTCATGGACAAGGAAGCGAGCTGGGGAATAATGCATGTGGGATCGGGGCTCCATGCGAGTCCGCCTAAGAGCTCGTCAGTGATCAATGCATGGTCTTCATCGTCGAGGTCCATGATGTCCAGGTGTTCCAGCAAAGGTAGCGCCGAGAGACATTCAAGGAATTCATCGTCCTGCACCATGGCTCGGATTTTCAACCGTGTGAGGGTGGCTTGTAATGTCGACCGTGACGCGAAGCTCATAAAGGCACGGTTGTGCCAGGGAAGAGGCGCTTCGTCCGAACGACCGAACAACTCCAATGTCTCGAGCCTGGTTAAGGTGAGCGATCCAAAAATCGCTCCCATAACCGCTGTCGTGTGGTTTTGGTCGACCTGCACGAAGAATGAAACTGACAGGGCCCGTACTCTGGAGTGGATCGCGGGCAATTCGATAGGAAGGGCGACGTTGCGAGTATCAAGTGAAAGGTTGCACCGAGCATGGCTCCGCAGCGGACGAAGAAGGGTTAATTCCTCAGCGAGGTCGCCGAACCTATTCCCAACATATGAGAAAGTTTGGATCTGTGTCCACGGGAAAGTCGGTATTTTGTTTGCTGGGCCAACGACAGTGATGTCGGTTAATCGCGGGGCGTGTTTGAAAATCCCAAGATCGGGCCCGTGATTCCAAACGTGGAGGGTTTCCAGCAGTGGGAGACGTCCTTTCGCCGCGGCAATACTTTGTAACGACATCAGTCGGTTCCAGAAGTAGAGGTGTCGCCAGCGCGACGCATGCCGACTGAGCATCTCCAACAGGTATTGACATTCGGGGGAGTCGTCGGTAATGGAAACCTGAATCCTGATAGGATGAGTTCCGCTACGCCGAATCGAAGACCCGACGAGCCCTAGGAGGATCTCCGGTGGATGATTGATTGCGCTCCAAAGGTCTGTATCGGCCACGATGGTGGACCATAACATCGGAGTGCCGATGGCCACGCCATGCCAGCGGGAGCACACCTTCCAGGAATCAAGAACAATTCAGAAATCGTGAGGTGGTATGTAGCGTACCTGGGATAGTTGGAGCAGGTATTTCTTTGCGAGGCGCTCCAGCTCTTGTTTTGAATTAGTGGCGACCGAAATCTCATTCGTGCCAGGCGGGGAGCACATATCGAAGATTTCGGCCAATAATTCGGTGGGGAGGAGTCGGCCCGGTGAGAACATGCTGCGGCATCCATCCCTATATGATTGCAGCGCGTTTCTATCGGCGACTAATTTGTCGAGTGTATCCTGCAGCCGTTGTATCTCGGCGTCGTATCGCGCAAGCTCGGGAGGTGATTCGGCGATAATACTGCGAAAAGTCGAGATATCGGGTGGCAAAGTATTAGAGCGCAGGATGGGGAGAAGTTGAGAGATTTGCTCGGGTTTCGGGATGAGTGGCGACTTTTTGAAGGGACTGCCAGTCCCGCAATTGCTGCAAGTGGCTTTATCATGCGAGGAACGAGCAAGATTTGATAAAGTGTCTGTCAAGAGAGACTAGCAAGTGGCCCCTCGCGGCATCGCCGTGAAAAACAAAGTGGTACGTAACTGAAACCCGGCCAAACTGATTGCGAGCGAAGCGAGCAATTATCCGCTAAAGGCCAGAAATTGTCAGTAAACAAGAACAAATTCTGCGCATACCCGAGAACATCGGAATATACAGAAATGTGCTCAAACTCGCTCAAAACATAGAATCTGGCTGCGAGTTTTGAGATTCTCAAATCTGGTACATTCATCCACTTGCTACTCCAATATGGGAGCAATTAGTGCTGCCGCGGCTCGGCTACGGCTGGCTCGGCTCGGCTTTTGATGGCTTCGAAGCCATCAGTACTGAAGCCGAGCCGAGCCGTTTGAAAACCGGCTGGCTTGAGCGGCTTCGGCTAAGCCGTGGCTCAAGCCGCGGCTCAGAGCTCGTTTTTCTCAGTCGGTCTCATTGCCCTTCCCTTGAGGATCATGGTGTTGTCGTGGGCGAGGAAAAGTTGTTGTCCTTTGTTTGAGTATTTTCTCGATTGTGGTCGTGACTCGTCACATTAGATTAAAAGGCTGCTGAGCTTGGCACTGGGATCAATGTTCCGATGGAAGGGAGGCTAACAAATTATATAGAAAATTACAATTCCAAATCATCGTACTGTGTGTCTAGTAATGTCTTAAGGAAAGTGCTGAAACCCGTCGCGTCCTCCGGTATCAAACCAGCCTCCGCCATGTCCAATTCCAACAGTCTGAGCTCTGCATCCCTCGATGTCCCCTCCGTGAAATTGAGTCTGCGTCCCTTTTTAATGGAGAACTTGAGCATTTGAAGGGCCTCCATCAGTTCCGGTCCAATATTGTTGCGCCTAGTAGTGTCGGTCTCAGCGCTGGAAGAGAAAACTCGTTCGCAAGGAACAGCAGACCCCTGGATTGGCAGGATGTCCAGTGCAAATGCGAAGACAGTGGGGTATCGGAGTTGATTTTCCTAACGGGCATTGATTAGCATCAGAAAGGTGCTGAAAGAGAAAGACATAAAATACCTCCCAGTATCGTACAGACCCGAGGTTATATAAGCCCTCCCTGAAGTAAGCACCCACCTCTTCCTCCAGGCTCTGATCCCCGGAAGGACGGGTTGGTGTATCTAATCCCAGGATCTGGTCGGCCCAATCATCATGTACGGGTCGTGCCGGTGTATTGGCGAGGTTAGTACGGTAGCTCCAAAGCTGAGAAATTGTTAATCCAGCCCGAATAAGAAAGGTGAAAGGCGAGAGCTTACTTCTGCGATGAACAACTCCTTAGCCCACTGGGCACGGTCGGGGTGATTTTTTTCAAACCAGCTGAGCTTGACGGCTGGATTTATGACTAGGTATTTGATGAATCTATGATCGTGGAAGGAGATAAGGACTCACTCATAGAAAATATGTATGCCGGTACACCTTCCACGCGGTCTCGGTACGCGCCAAGTTTGTCGATCCCCTTCTGGATGATGTGCACGGTCTCCGGGTACAGGACTTGTTGTCTTTCCCAAGCCTTGATCATGGCTTCAAAGGCGGGCAGCGCATCTCCCAAGGTGGGTGTCTTCTCCGTGGAAAGTTTTTGTTGAAATGCGTGCGGGACCTGTCACTGGGTTAAGAGATAGCTGAATAGGCTCTGAGGGTACTTACGGCTAATATTCTCTTGAAGCCTTCCAGCGCTTTCCATTCCTCAGCCCCGAGTTTATATTTGTGGAGCTCTCGGAACTGAGGATCTGAGAGAAACCTGTCAATAGCCTGAAAAAACTTGAGACCGGATATGAAACACATGGGAACTTCACGTACCTCACGCAGGAGAAGTGCACGGTCGATCATAAGAAGAGTCGAAGACCACCGAGTATCAACATCCCGGAGGAGCTGAAGGTCTTTCTGTTGCAGGGCGCTGAGGATCTCCGAGAAATACTGGCGCCGTAGAGAGGATGCTCGGATCTGCCAATCATGAGCTGTCTGCAGAAGTGAGATTAAAACCGTACCACTCGAACAGTTGTTCGGATAGTTGCGACAGGATCCCGGTTAATTGCATCAAGAAAATTGGTGGCCTCAGCGTCCAGAGGAACAAAGTCCCCAGCCTCTGGCGCAGCAAAATCCATGTCCGTGATTGCACTGAGTACGGCCTTGCACGCCAAGTTCACAATGTGTGGGAAACAGCTGTAATTATGTCAGATCCGATCTCAATGCCAAGGGAGAAACCCACCGAATGCGCCGTTTAAATTTACAGAATGGTATCCCGCGGCGATGGAGCTCACGCTCCAGGAATACCATGAAGGTGTCGTTGTTGAGTGCATTGTCAAGTGTGACCCAACCGAGCTGCAGAAGATTGCTGTCAGTCATATCACCATATGTTGGGAAGTAATCATACCTTGTGAGCGATCTGAATGCGATCGATAATGTGTACGAACGCAGTGGCCAAGTGCTCGCCATCGTGATGGCCGGGTACGCGCATGAAGCCAATGAGATCAGTACGTAGGACCAGTTTGTACTGAGGACCAAACGGTGTGTCGACCAGCTGTGCTTGGAGCCAATGACCAGTCACAGCCATATATGGTTTCTTCTGCATGTCGGTCCACATGTCCATTGTGGCCGAGATCTTGCAGATTGCCATCTACAATCCCCTGTGAGGCTGAAAAAGAATGAGTGAAAGGAAACGTACCCCCAACTCGCGCTCGAGAGTATTGAGGTGTTCATCCCATACTTCAATGATCCGCTTGCGGATAGTCGTTCGATGGGGAATGTCCTTATCTCGTAGCTCGGCCCACAGCATGAGGAAAATAGCGCGCAGTTGTTTGTTCTCAATGACATTAATTGACTGTATTTATTTTAGATCACGTTGAACGAAGTAAAGATGGACCCACTTGATCATCCCCGACAATGAACTCGACGATGGCATCAACGAAGGCCTCTTGGGAGAATTGTGTTCGGGGCTCCGGCGGTTCTGGCTCAGATGCACCAGCTGTCGTCTGTTGTTTGCGTGCCCAGTAGTCATCGAGGTACTGCTTCGCTTCTTTTGCCTTGATAGATATCTTCAGCTGATCGCATCCCGCAACCCACACGTCCAGATGGTTTTCGTATAGATGCTTGCGCAAGACTCCAGTACTGGTGTTTTTGCTGAAGGTCTTTTTGTGGCTGCGGGGGTCGGCAGCGTGTTTTTGCCTAGTAATAATAAGCGAACGAGTAAAAGAATGGTTAGTTGAATCAAACGTACCGACAAATCATACATTCTTTGACCTCTTCTCCGTCAAAAAACGTCCACACGTCTCTGGCCGAGCCTGATCGGCTGCCTGCCTGTCGAACTGGGGCACGGGGTGGGGGCGCGTGATGAGGACCAGCCCGCGGTGATCCACGATGCCGACTGCAAGACGCGGTGGGTGATTGGTGGTAACCGGGAGAAGGTGTCGAAGGAGTTGGAGAAGGCGAGGGAAAGAATTCACCGGGTTCAGCGTCGTTGTCGAAATGAACATTCCCATGCGCTCGAGGACGTGGCGCAGCCCCAGGAACATCGTCAAAGACGTCATTGGCACGCGGTTGACCACCTGGATCCAGCAGAGTCAATAAAAGAGTCGAAGATCACAAGGAAATTAAGGACACACCTTGGCCATCAGTGTCTGGGGGAGCAGGACCACCCTGAGCCACGTCTGGGGCAGGCTCGACGTCAGCCTCAGCTGGAGGCGCAGGCTGGCGCCGTCTCTGTCTGGGCCGAGCGGGTTGAGGTGGAGGTGCTGGTGTCTTGTCAGCGGGCCGCGGTGCTCTTCGAGGGCGCCTTGCGCGAGCTGGAGCTTGAGAAATCATTATAAGATGTGCGGGACAATATCTGCGAGTGTTGCCTACCTTCTGGTGGTCTCTGTTGGGTCTCCGGATTTTCCTGGGCGTGAGGCGGCATAGTGGGTAAGTTGGGCAGTAGAGATGTTCACCCAAGCGTAAGCCATGATATACGCTGAGGAAAGTATGGAATCCCAAGTCCCATCAGTATCTTTGAAGGGTCGTCGAGCGGTAGAAAGGTAAAAAAGCTGAAGGTGGTGTTATTCCGCGCATTGAATGAGATACCGAGTGAGTTTACCTTTCACAACCATCTCCTGCTCAGACAAGCGACGCCGAATGAGGACCATTGAGCCCACAGTCCGTGTTTTGCTTGCTCATCCCTGTGGCGTCGTCCAAGCGTCGTCCCTATCGGTGCGAAGAGGCTAAATAGCCGGTGGTGTGCACAGCCTAGGCGGTCGTTGGGCGGTCGTCGTTAGGTGATTGAGCGGCGAGGTCGGGCGAGGGCCAGAAGTCCATTGAAGCTAAGTGAAGACCTCAAGAACCTTGGGGCAGTGAGGGAAGCCCAGCGAGCGAGTTGTTTGGATGTAAGCCAATCTAAGCCGCGGCTAAGCCGTTAGTGGAGCCGGCTTGAGCCGCAGCCGAGCCGCTGGAGCCATCACGTAAACGGCTGGCTCAGCTTGGCTTATTTTGGGCTCGGCTCCAACGGCTAGCCGAGCCGAGCCGAGCCGCGGCAACACTAGGAGCAATTGGTGAGGTTTTGTGTGTCTTTCAGCTTTAGGCTTGCCACCGTGTGGTCACGTGTCTTTCTTCCCGCGTCTCTTCGAAGCGAGCACCCGGCGCCTTAGGCGGATCTATATTACGGAACACTTCGGATGATGGACGGAAAGACTCGGGCTGAAAGAAATCGAGATGTTTCAATCAGACAGTGAACACTTCAAGATAATTTCTACTCTATCATTCATGCCTATTGGTATGCATATTCGACTCGGGCCGCGGCTGCTGCACCTGACCTGCATGAGTCTTGACGCCCTTTATAAACTTAGCGAGTCATCTCTTCTCACACTCAGCGCACCTTTCACCCCCATTGTCAGCATGTCGACACCCCAGATATCAGTAGCACAATCGGAGCGATGTACGATGTCTTACCCAGTTGCATGAACCCACCTGAACTTGATTCATCCCAGTCTGCGCCCCCGATGCGGATATCACAATCTCCTCGTCGGACGGAGTTCTCTTCAAACTCCATCGCAAGAATCTCGAGCTTCATTCGGATATATTCGCCGATGCGGCAAATGCAACCCTTCCGGGGAACGACAGCGATATCACTGAGCTTCCAGAGCGCGCCGATGTCCTCGATCTCTTATTCCAATACATGTATCGCCAGCCCCAGCCCGATCTTCGGATGGTTGACTTCGATCTTTGCGCGCGACTGGCGGAGGCGGCCGAGAAATATTTGGTGTATTCTGCGGCACCAGTGACGAAGTTGAGACTGCGGTGCGTCATATTGTTTGAATTTGAGAATGGACCTGACTTTATACGATAGGGACTCGGTTGCCGAACATCCACTTGAGGTTCTGGACTACGCAGGGAGGCATAACCACAATGAGCTCGCCACCGAAGCTGCACGTCTGAGTATGGGTCTGCCAGTGGCCCAGGCGGCCCGGACTCTTGCTCCGGAAGTCCTCACGAAATGGGTCAGGTCCGATGGATAAATTTGGACGGTGAATATTCTGACCTCAAGTATAGGCCGTTTTCTACGACCAGTGGCATGCACAGTCGCGTCGCATTGTTGTGGATCATGGTGTCTACTCCAAGATTTCTTTCAGATATGGCTTGGACGCTTGTGTCGCTAGTGTCAATGCAACCCACAACGAGCGGGAACACTTGGAAAGGATGACACCAGATAAAAATCGCCTTGTCGAAGCTTTGCAGGAAATGTTGGATATCGAGTATGGGGTTTCTCCGGAAGAGATTCAAAGGAAGAGAGATAAGAAACACAGATATAGTTGACAGCAGCTCCTGTCGTTGGTCATATGTGATGCATCATATCGTGCAATTTTTCGGTAGTGGATGACGGCGTACTAGAGAGTTCCATTTACCCAAAAGCTGCAAGTTAAGCAGTCTGACAAAGTCATCTGGGGGAAAGTTGAAAGCGACCCAACCAAAACCGGTGGTCGCGCGAAAACTTTCAGTTTGTCTCGAAGGTTTCTCAAACAACTGTAAGCCAGCCCCCCAGGTCACACCCCTGCCTACACCCACCTCAGTCTAGGCTTGGATAGGTGAGTTTAAGTTTTGCGGACCTACCAAACAGACCCTGTGAGGGTCAGCACACAGTGTGTTGGACAACTGACGAGTCAACATTCATCAAGCAGATCTTTGCCATGATTTTGCTGGTGCTGCCTTTGCACGACCTGTATTGCACGCCGTGAGAAAAAAAACGAAGCCATGACCGATGCTTGAGGAGATTTCAGTGGGAGTCTTGCGGATCTTTCTCGAGGCGTTTTGTTCGAAATCCACTCAAACACTAGTCTCTCGTAGAAAGACGCTTCATACAATCTAACTCGTACCTCGTTGTATGCTCAGACAGGAACTCAACCATTTTCCAGCTCCGGACAAGCTGCGGATAAACTTCTCCGAAAAATCGCTCACCGAGGAAGCACTACGAAACGGACCCTAGAAGGCCCGGTAGCGGACGATCCGCACCCACATCACCTGAGGAGGTTTTTGACGAAAGAAATTTCAGTGCGACACCCGTTCGACTCGGGACCAGGTCATGCAAATTCCACGCACTCGTTTTTATGCGGGGTCCAAATTATGTAACATCCCCCAAATAATGCCTCACAGAGAGGTCAATTCAATAATTAGCCCAAGGAAGCCTGGTAGCGGACGGTACGAACCCACACCTATTAAAGGACGGACCACATTTTGGTGGGATTCCCCGTTCGACTCGGGACCAGGCCGTTCTTGTTGCCCATCCTTTTTCTTTTCCTTTTCCTTTTCATCATTCCCGCGTAGGAGAGTGCCCGCCACCATATATGTATCGATTATCCAACCCTACCCTACAACTGCCAAATTCACCCCATTCCATTTCTTCTCCCCAATAATTCGAGCCCAGATTAAGTTCGAATTCAGGTTCAATGCAATTCCATTCACCTCCTCGGCCTCCCAATGAGATGTACATCCCATATATTAATTACACCCTATCCCATCCATCCAGTACAATTACAGTACGTATGTACCATTAAACAACGGAGAGAAAAATAGAGATGTAACGAGAAAGAGGAAGGTCGTTATGCGGATTTTCGGGGTCGCGTTCGGCGGCTCAGGGCGTCAAGGGGAGGGTTTGGGCCGGCGTCGCGGGGAAGTCGGTGAACGGCGTCGCGAGCGCCCCAGGGAAAGGACGAGCGCTCGCAGAGAGAAAGGCGAATGCGCTTAAGGACAACCGACCTTGAATGCTTTTGTTGTCTTCAACTTAATTTTAATTCCGTACAAAATTTAGATTGCATATCTCTGGATATACATTTCTTGAAGAAAACCGGGTCCGAACGAATCCGGGGCGCAGCGCTGTTGCTGTGAAATGTAACACGGACTTGAATATGTTGCGTACAATGGAGAAAATCTGACGGAATGATTCAAGAATAGGGTTGACCAACATCGCAGGAGTTGCATTACCAGTTACAGGACGCTACACCCGAAGTATGGATGCACGAGTGGCCTGGGGAAGCGGGCTGCTGCTGCTGCTGCAAGGAACACTTCTTTGATGCCGTTCCCCGACTTGGCCGAGCATTCGATGTATGAATGGGCCCCTATTTTCTTCGCGACTGCGCTGCCCTAACACGAAAATCAGGCCAGAGGCATCAAGTCAGCAGATAATAGACCTACCTCTTCAATCGTCACGGGCCGCCGACCTATTTTGCTCAGCTCTTCAACGACGCGTGGCTCTCCCCGCAGATCGGTCTTGCATCCGACGAGGAGGAAGGGCACCCGCTTGCCAGTATAATGCCGTACCTCGCCCGCCCACTGTTACATAATTCCGACTGACTGATGGAGAATACAGCACTTAGCTTTTCCTGCACATTGGCCAGCGACTCCGGGCTGTCGACCGCAAAGCAGACGAGCACGACGTGGGAGTCGGGATACGAGAGCGGCCGCAGGCGGCCGTAGTGCCCCTCCCCCACGGTATCCCATAGAGCAAGCTCCATCCTCTGACCGTCGAGATCAACGTCCGCCACGTAGTCATGGACTACGTTTGGAATGTCCTTCTACATACGATGTCGGCGAGACATCAGTAACTGTGATGCCTAACCGTGATACGATTACCTCCGGGAACGTGCCTCGCGCGCAGACGATCAGAAGGGAGGTCTGAATCCAAGGTTGAATACATTATCGATACAAACGTGAGCGGTGAATCTACCTTGCCGGAAGTATCGTCCCCAACGATAACGAGTTTTCTTCTGAGTGTCGTCGACATTATGGGAGGGAAGAAAGATTACTACGACGACGCAGGTTTATACGATGTCTCAGGAATGCTGTGTCGGAGTCTGTGCGCACCGCTTTGATCTTGCCGACATGGGGCACTGCGGAACAATCGTGGAAGGAAAGCACGAACCATGGTTACAGAGGGGCACATATTCGACTCACATATTCGACTCTCTAGCATCCTCTTTCGGGGCCACACATGGCTCGAAGGAAGTTCTGTGTGAGTTCATATCGCTGAGTCACATACCAATCACTCGATACGCGAACGTGAACCCGTCCGGCGTCAAAGCCCTTCTCGCCGACGGTGTGGATCGTCGTGGCCTCAACCTCCTGATCGTCCTTGATATGCCGCAGGAGCGCACGCACGCCCCCGGCGCTGGAGTTCTTGTCCGACTCGTCACAAACGCGGCCCGAGCGCCCCACGATCTAATCCCGTGCCAACCGCCGGAACACTAGCAGAAAAGAAAGAACCCCACAATGATACCGCCCTTCCGCACGAGCCGCTTCGTTACGTCTGGATACCGGTCCAGATCGAGAGGGTGAGCTGGAGGTGTAGGGACGAAGAACGAGCCGTCGGGCGATGAAGCATTCAAGCAACGCGGCTTGAAGATGGCGGTTTTCAGACGAATCATTGATCGGATATCATGCGTCGATCCGGATGTTCACCCGCATTCCCACGAACGGCGCATCATTCCTGCCAAGCTCTGAACAGCAGGATCGTGCTCATAATATTATTTAAGTGAGTCATATCTGTGTGATTGCAGTCTGCTGACCAACGTAAATACATTATAATGTCAGGCTCAACGTTGTGAAACAATGAGGACTCGTCTACCACGACGGTCTGCCGAAGGACCGGGCCTCAACCAGGCCTGATGTTATCGCAGAACACTGATGCATTTCTACGGAGGGACTCTCTTTTCTATCCTTTTGATGCATCCGTGACGACCCTCAATTTGCCTTCAACAAACGCTGCATCGTTTCTTTAAGTGTTTCCGGCGTGAACCCAAACTTGTCGTTGTCGAGTGGCCCTGTAACCGTCACCCGCCCAGAAGGCCCAACCTGCCAGCGGGCCGCCCACTTCAGCTCTTCAGACTCATCACCGCGCTGGCGTGCCGCTTCCTGTTTCTCGGCGGCCTCCTGGGGATCGATATAGGTGACCTGGTATTTTACACCTTGGACTTCCTCTAGGAGGGCGATGAGCTGCTTCCAAGTCACATGGTCCCCGCGGACGCAGATGTCGCGGCGGGATTTCCCTGGGGGGAAGGGAAGGAGAATTGACTCGACGGTGTACCGGACGATACTGATATCGAGTCAATAGGCAAGGGATCATTTTTTTTGGAAACAAGGACGCACTCCTCGAGAGCCGTGACGGATATCTCAGCATCCGGGTATCCGTACGCCTCCGCAACGTGGTTCTCCACATCGATGCCGCAGACTTTACTGTAAGCCCACTGGGAAAACTGCCCGACAACCATGAGCGTGTAGCGGAAGTCCGGGTGTGCCTTCGCGGTGGCGGCGAGGTGGTCGCGCGTGACGATCCTGTCGCGAAAGAAACGGAACTGCTGGACGTCGTCTCGGTCAAAGTCGATACCAAATTCGGACGGGTAGAAATGGCGGACGCCACCCGCCACGGCGGCCTCAATCATTGCAGGCTGCAGTCGCTGGAAAGTGTTCCCTGCGAGCGATATCACCACGTCGAAGCCTTTGGAAGTGATTATATTTCGACTTTGATACATACACAAAGATGGACACCATATGCACCTTGGTAACACTTGAAATCGAGGAAGGAGCCTAGAACTAGCTCGATGCCGTTGTTCTGGATGGCGTTGAATTTGTGGGCCTTGGAGGGCTCGGACAGGATGGCGACGCGCCCGAAGTGGGATCGCTGGCGCAGGAATTCCTTCACCAACGGTTCGCCCACAGAGCCGCTGGCGCCGATAATGAGGACGGAGGGTGCCATAGCTGAGATGGTTGGTTTGAATTAAATCCAAGAAGTTGAAAACGATCACTGCTCGCTGCTCAAGTAGGAGATGAGGGTGAAATACTGAATACTGTTGCGAATGTTTCCGGTTAAATACGAAGCGGCCTGGCGCGATAACATACGAGCTCCTGACGGAAGGTGGTCAGATGCCCGTTCCACCCGATGTAGCAGGACTTCGGTTGATTCTCTGAGACACTGACTAAGAATTTCCTGCGACAATGACCAAGAAGGCTTGTAAATCAGTGCACGCCAAAGCCCGAATTACCCGAAAGTTACGACAATGGCGAGATGCCATGCCCGGCCGACGCCAGTCTTACTCATCCTGTAAATTTCTTTCGTCCTGCGTCAATTATTGGACCGTATGTAACTTCATTAGCAACAAGCGGCTGATGGCCCGCAAAGCCATCCACTTTTTAAACATGCTGGCGAATGGACCCAAATCCACTTTAGCTACGTATCAGATTAATTTGCAGCGCAGACCTCAAGTACCGGAGAATCCATGGAGATTTGTGAGTATATCTGAAAGAGAAGTGATGGAAGTGGTGATTGTGTGAAGGAGATTGCGGCATGTATCCTGAATTAGAACGGAAGCCGTGTGCGGCTCGTAGGACCACCCGGCACGCAGGAGACACATCTACCTCTTTTCTACCCTTTGTATAAAATTGAGCATGTCTGAACCCTGATCTATGGGGATTTTCTTCCAAATAAATTTGAAGGTATCCTCGATAATTTGACCCATACTTGGTGAAGAACAAATAAGTTGGACCATAGGTCTCGGCTCGTAGATCCGATGAGCGGAGAGCGCGGGTTGATTGCAGGGTTTAAAAAGGCTTCGGACAGACATGCTTAATTTTATAAAGAGGTAGATGCACTACCTGTTGCATATAATGAGGTGAGGGTAGATTACAAAGCCGGCGCGCAAAAGCCGCACAACACCTTGGATAATAGAGCGTATTCGCAGCCCGCCAAACTGTCCAAATCACAAAAATTGATGGGTTGATCTCAGAAATTCGCGACGGTCGAAAGCAGATTAGATTAGATCTGTGTCCTTGTTGGAGACATCCGAGCACAGCCACGGATTGTAAAAACGAAAACAGCGCCGGTGGTCGGCGTTCATACTGAAAAATCCGATCCCAAAAAAACCGATACCCATTGTGAAAAGAATGATCAAAAGACGGGATATACCGACGGAAAGACCCGGGGATTGTAAAATGCCTAACTTTGAAATTTCAGTCCAGTTTTTCCATAAAAACCCACTATTATTTGATAAGTTGAGTAGCCCGCTTGCGCGGCAGGGCCCGCTATCCTATCCAGGTTATACAATACTCCGAATTTCATTATCTACATCTACATTTAATTTCTTATCATCCACGACTTGGCCACAGCTGTTGTCCCCTTGTACCGAAGTTTTTACCATCACATATGTAACCGCTGGTCGTTGTGGGCCATCTCTCATAGGCCCCGATGTCTAAACAATTTCTGCGAAGGGAGAACTGTTCTCACTCGCCATTAGAACCAAATACAAAAGACAACACCATTCTATTTTTGCATATTCCAATCAATGCCACTAACCGACAATCTTTCTCCTGTTGCGTCCCACTCGGTCCCATCAGATAACCTGTAGCCCTTCGTCGCTGTGTCGCCCCTTGAAATCTGACAACCGCCAACATAGAATCCCATTTGACTGAGACCAAACTTTCCAAGGCTGGCATTGTTGATAGTCAGGATGTGATACTATAATCCTATTCCTCGGTGCAGCACGTCCCAATGGCAAAATGATTCCTTTGGCATCCTCGTTCTTGAGCACGCAGTTACGAGTACTTATGTAATAAGTTCTCGTTCTTTTCTAAAAGTTTACATGAGGGTTTTGCGAGCTGCTCGAATCATCAGTCCTACTTTTCCAGTAGAAGGAAAATAGTGGCGGTGTTGAAGGCCTTCTCAGAGATTCCATTAGTTTTTTTGTGACTATATAGTGGCTGTGCTCACGGCTAATGCCGAGCGTACTTCTACGGTCCTGAGATCGAACCTCGATGTGTACATTTCTTTTCTATTCGCCTTTTTTTTTTCTATCATGCTCATGGCAAGAAGCATTAGGCTTGTTGACAGCTCTCCTTTCTCCATCTCTTTTTGTCTTCCTTTTGCTGTTCCTTTTTCTGCTCCTTCTCTTTTTTTCAAGTTTATGCATAAAAACCTTCTGGTGCTCAAAATCTAGTCCCACAGGCTTTGTGACCATGTAGATGTTGAAAGTCATTAGTAGACCTGTTTTGCAAGCTATGAGGGAAAAAGGAGATGAAAAAGGGAAGGAAAAGGGAGTTACGATGGGGGTTTCATAGTAGCTCTTTTTTCTTCCTTTTTTTCTGGCCTTTTTTGTGCTTTTCGATGGTTTGTGCACTGAGACATGATGTTTTTCCCCTTTTCACTCCTTTTTACATAGCTAAACTGGAAAAGGGGGGAAAAAAAGGGCAAAAAAAAAAGGGAGTGAAAAAGGGCTACTGTACGAGCCTGTAGGGGAGCAACGACCCACAGACCGTGACATGACCG
This sequence comes from Mycena maculata, assembly GCA_029448575.1. NCBI lineage: Eukaryota > Fungi > Basidiomycota > Agaricomycetes > Agaricales > Mycenaceae > Mycena > Mycena maculata. The sequence goes on from JARJLG010000193.1 coordinate 132,192, forward strand.
TTGCCTTTTTTTCAGGCAACAGCCCCCACTGTGATCGTGACCGTTGCCTAACAAGGCAGCCAAAAAAAAATTTTACCCAATTCACAGGGCTTGTACACGCAGTCTATTCTCATATCCACCTCTCAAAAGTAAGAACTAACAGTTCTTTTTGATTCTGGACACTTTCTAATGCCTGGAAAATTTTCAGGATATTTGTACACAGAAGTCACAATATTTTTCAGGCAACGACCTCAATCGTGACAGTGACCTGACGAAAAAAAGGCAACGCAACAGGGCCATCGTGACCGTGACCGTTGCTCCCCTACAGGCTCGTACAGTACTGTGAATGAACCTATTGTAGTTGTTACCTTAAAATGTTCCAACCCTACACAATAATAGGGGTAGTCAGAGTAGATGATTCTGGAGTGATTATGGGCACCATTATGGACCACGATTAGGAGTGATTTTAATTGTGGGATGATTACCATAAATCCAAAATACTCAGAATCACTGAGTATTGTGTACAATCAGCTCTGGAGGTGATTATGCAACAGTTATGGAATGATTGATTTAAACATCAATAATTGTGCATAATTGGTGGCCATAAGTGCCTGCATAATCGCTCCAGCATTGGCCTTGATCATCTGCCCCTAATGAACACTAATGCTGCAAGGGGTCTCATGGAAAAAAAATCTTTGGGTCTTGTCAGCCTTCTGTGGTTTGACAATCCACTCGTCCAGCCCTGCCTGAGTCCTGCTTTATGCTGCAACAACAGGTTACCAGCACAATTCAATCCCTGCTGCTGTCAAAACTACACTGTTTGTTGGTTAGCAAGTACTGTGTACTGTACTTACATCCCAATGTTCTTGTGCTGGTCATGTTAGGAGTTGCATTCCATCCAGATTGTCAAGGTTAACCAAGTATCTGCCATGTGGTAAGATATGCCCTGGGTCATGACATGCTCAATCCGGGCTTGAAGATTGATATGGTTGCGACCATGAGCCCAGGAGAGGTTCATTTCCTCTGTGATTGAATAAAGAGTTCAAACGAATTTGCGCTGTCATGCCCATGAATTGTGTTCTCTATGCTGCTTGTTGCAGAAACATTCAATGACCAGAATGTTCAAAACCAAACCAATGAGTTTGAATTTTCCATGTTCATTTGGCTCTCAATCAAAATTCAGACAGCTTGTAGGTGAGCAGAGAGTAGTGTGTAACTTGGACGTCAAGATGTAGGTGAGATTGTGGCCTGTCCCCGATACCCTACTAGATAAAAAATAAGTACGAGTTTTGCCGGGCTATGCCACGGCCCACACCCCAAGTTTATCTACAGTTTACATGAGGGTTTTGCGAGCTGCTCAAATCATCAGTCCTGCTTTTCCAGTAGAAGGAAAATAGTGGTGGTGTTGAAGGCCCTCTCAGAGATTCCATTAGCTTTTTTGTGACTATATAGTGGCTGTGCTCACGGCTAATGCCGAGCGTACTTCTAAGGTCCTGAGATCGAACCTCAATGTGTACATTTTTTCTCTATCATGCTCATGGCAAGAAGCATTAGGCTTGTTGGCAGCTCTCCTTTCTCTGTCTCTTTTTGTCTTCCTTTTGCTGTTCCTTTTTTCTATTCCCTTTCTTTTTTTTTCAAGTTTATGCAAAAAACTTTCTGGTGCTCAAAATCCAGTCCCACAGGCTTTCTTGTGGGTGTTGAAAGTCATTAGTAGACCTGTTGTGCAAGCTACAGTGTCCTATGAGGGAAAAAAGAGATGAAAAAGGGAAGGAAAAGGGAGTTACGATGGGGGGTTTCATAGTAGCTCTTTTTTCTTCCCTTTTTGCTTGCCTTTTTTTGTGCTTTTCAATGGTTTGTGCACTTAGACATGATATTTTCCCCCTTTTCACTCTTTTTTACATAGCTAAACTGGAAAAGGGGAAAACAAAAAACAGGGCAAAAAACAATGGGAATGTAAAAGGGGCAGAAAAAAGGGAGTGAAAAAGGGCTACTGTGAATGACCCTATTGTAGTTGGTTCCTCAAAATGTTCCAACCCTACCCAATCATGTGCAATAATAGGGGTAGTCAGAGTAGACGATTCTGGAGTGATTATGGGCACCATTATGGACCACGATTATGAGTGACTTTAATCGTGGGATGATTACCATAAATCCAAAATACGCAGAATCACTGAGAATTGTGTACAATCAGCTCTGGAGGTGATTATGCAACAGCTATGCAATGATTAATTTACAATTTAAACATCAATAATTGTGCATAATTGGTGGCCATAAGTGCTTGCATAATCACTCCAACTCTGACTGCCCCTAATGAACACTAATGCTGCAAGGGGTCTCATGGGGAAAAAAAAGTCTCTGGGTCTTGTCAGCCTCCTGTGGTTTGACAATCCACTCATCCAGCACTGCCCGAGTCCTGCTTTACGCTGCAACAACAGGTTACCAGTATGATTCAATCCCTGCTGCTGTCAAAACTACACTGTTTGTTAGTTAGCAAGTACTGTGTCCTGTACTTACACCCCAATGTTCATGTGCCGGTCATGTTTGGAGTTGCATTCCATCTTCAAGTTATTAAGGTGCACAACATGGAGGTAGGATCAACAGATTTACACATGAAACTCCATGACTTGGCGAGATGTGAGTGGATATGCATCTATGGAAGACAACAAATATACTGACCTATTTTGCTTATAGCCTTGGATTAGATTTTGAAGGAGATCAAACAAAAGGCAATTCTACTGCTGACCTTCTTCAGTCCGGAGGTCGTAGCCATGGACAAAAATGGGTTCCAGTGAGAAGTGAATGTGCAGGAAACACACCGCATCAAACGGATGGCCTAAATGTTTTCAGTGAGCTGGCTGAGTGAGGGTGTACAATCATATCAACCTTGGTTTTGAGTCACTCAAAAAAGCAGTTGTATGTATGACCTTGGGCATCTTTTTTTTTTGGTTGCAGCAGAACTCAGTTCTGCGTTCAAATCTGGCAAAGTAAAAGCTGACCTTCCAGATTGTCAAGGTTAACCAAGTATCTGCCATGTGGCAAGATATGCCCTGGCTCATAACCTGCTCAATCCGGGCTTGAAGATTGATATGGTTGCGACCATGAGCCCAGGAGAGGTTCATTTCCTCTGTGATTGAATAAAGAGTTCAAACAAATTTGCACTGTCGTGCCCATGAGTGGAAGGCAGAGGAAAGAAATAGAAGGATATCACTCTATGGCAGCATTGATAATTGTGTTCTCTATGCTGCCTGTTGCAGAAACATTCAATGACCAGAATGTTCAAAACCAAGCCAATAAGTTTGAATTTTCCATGTTGATTTGGCTCTCAATTGAAATTCAGACAGCTTGTAGGTGAGCAGAGTAGTGTGTAACTTGGATGTCAAGATGTAGATGAGATTGCGGCCTGTCCCTGATACCCTACTATATAAAAATATAAGTACAAGTTTTGCTGGGCTATGCCACGGCCCACATCCCAAGTACGAGGATCAGAAAACAAACAAATCACAACCACTGAACCCAATAGGGAAGTTATTCCTCAACACATGCACATGTGCCGGGAATTCGACTCGGCCTGAAATGATATGAAGGTTCGCACTCAGAATCCCTTCGAGTGCTTTGCCTTAATGTTACGCAAATCTTCTACTTTTCATGTCATTCAAAATGTTGGCTCTTCCGAGTCATCAACCGAACTAGTTGTTGCGAACCTCATCTTCTATGGAGCCTGGTGTAGATGCCAAGATTCTCTCTCTCTCTTCAAGTACTTCCCCATCTATGTCCGCGCGCCCAGCTGATTATTCCGATCCAGGCGAGAAGGAGAGATGGATTGGTGAAGTCTGGTACGCTAATCTGCGCAACTTCAGGTTGAGGCACTCTGTGCATTCTCCTTTTACGTTGGTGCGGGTGTGGCCACACTATTTTAAGAGTCCCTGTTAAGAATCCGGGTTTCCCGAATCTCGGAGACCTCGGTGTAGGACCACGGACGTTTCCGGCATGGTCAGTTGGACACTCAATGAGCTAAAGCTGTTACCTCCATCGGTGGCCACAACAAGATACAAGCAAGTGCAGAGACAAAGAAAACCGGTGTCAAGGATGGCAAGACAAGGAACGAATGATTCTTGGAACTTGGCTGACTTCAACAAGTTATTCCTATGTTCACGAATATTTTGGATCCCGAAACGCGAGCTCTAGGTTCAAATCATATTTTAATGGCTAAGTGGGACAAAGAAACTTCGGACCGACAGCTCGCTGTTTACTTGGAGGGCATCCCACTGACAGTCAAAGAAAGTAAAGGCGATAAACATGAGGCTCAATATTTTTCGTAGCTACACAGGGGAGATGTTACTCTACAATAACTATTGTAATGTTTTACTGAGTAATAGAACTCCGACAGAATCTAGAATGTTAGCGCCCGCGGCGCTCAGTAAAGATCCAAACCGAGGCGTATGAGCGCATCAAGCGTGTCAACTGCTTAGATAATTCTCGGGCACGATGCCCACCCGCTGACAGTTGAGCCGCGAGGGCTGAACAGGATCACACATAATATTTCGCATTTCGAGCATCAGAATCACAAGTGAGCCTCAGGGACGATCTCTTGGGTTTCTAAGTAGTTTAACAGGTGAGGTTTCCTCCGCTATTACTGACGATGTTGCCTAAAGGGCAATCAGCGGGTGCACATGCTTTTCTTTGAAAATACGCACTCAAGGGGAGAGAAGTAACAACAAAGGTTCCTGCTATACTTTTGCAGGCCCCTTGGAGCGCAAATTGAACATCATCGAAGGTAATATTCTGGCATGGGTTGCTGGGAATGTCTAGGAAACCGGAGCCGCTGGAAACAAAACGAAAAGAAGCGTGAGCAGGACGGAAAGGGCTGATCCAGTCTACGTACGGAATGAGTACTCCGTTGTCCTGGCCGATGCAGTTGTCGAGGTGGATGCGGGCGTCATGATTCTGTGGAGTGCCGTCCGGATCGTTGAAGTCACATACCGCAACGAGATCAGCAGTGTACGGAACTAAGAAGAAGCTCGTGCAGGTAGCGTTCGCACTGCTAGAAGTTGGGGTTCCGCCGGCGGGAGTTGCGATCACACCGGGATTAATCGCGAGGAGGATGAAAGCAGTAAAGTAGGAAGTGTATAGTACGGGAGAGTAGTGCATTCTGATTGTGGGTGGGTGGGATAAGAAGAGACGAAAGACTGTATATACCCGTGCTCTGCAGGCTCAGATTTATACTGGTGTAGGTGTGGCCACACTATTTTGGGAGTTCTTGATGAGAAGTCCGAGGTGCCCGAATATTGGGACCAAGCAACACTCAGTGACAAACCCGTTACATCTGTCGGTAGCCACAACAACATACAAGGGAAAGCGGAGAAAAATGAAAGGCGGTGTCGGGGATGGTGGCTTTTGGAACTCTGCTGACTTGAACAAGACAGTGATCAGGAATATCATTCCACTTGCCCGAGTTCAGAGTATCGTGTTCGAAAGTCATCCCACAGGATATCAATGAATTCGATTCAATCGCTTCAGATGAGCGATGGGTGATTTAACCAGATACAATGAACAGTATAGTGATTGCATTTCACCGGCAAGATATATAGCAATCCAACTCCGGACACCGAACGACGTGTCCAGTGCCTCAAGTCATTGTCTAAGGACCCGAACCAGGATCCATAGAGGAATTAAGCTAAGTGGTGTCATTGGTTGGGAAGACAATCTTGAGTCGAGTATAAGGCAGCTTAGGCAGTGTGAGTGTCGCAGGCCCGGGAGTGGACATCAAGGCCAGGAAGATGACGTGGATGGTAAGATATAATCAGCCAATGGTTTGAAAGCGCAGTGACACATTCATTTAAGAGGGGCATTCCATGAGTGCCATCTTCTTCATTGAAATGTGTCTCATCTCCGAAGGGACAGATCAGCATTGAAGATCTATCGGGAGCAGTCGCGCATGGAAACGCCTTGGATCCATCCTTACCATTGGGGTTTCCACGCAGATCCAACCGCAGGAGAATACTGCCAGTGGCGCAACCAGCCGACATTGAGGAGAATACGACGCCAGTCTATAGGTCCATGGGGTGAAAGACTGTGTCCACCGGCTGCTTCGACATTCGAGCTGAGACCGAGTGCGTACAGCGGTTGCACGAAAAGCATAATTTAAAAGTAAATGAATGTTATCGCTGCGTATCATACGGAACAGGCATGCATCTAAATCTGACGACCGGTGGAGGCCAGGGTGACCCATCTGTCCGTCTCGCCGAATTGTTCCGTACCTATAGCATTGGTGTCAAACTTGTCGAACTGGACTCAACCATCCTGTTGACACACTATGTTAGCTGCAGGTTATACATTGCAACATGGCTGGCCCACCATTGTGGGAATATAGTCTGGTGAAAAGTATTCCTGCACAGTGTAGGCATAAATATGGATCGGCTCGATGGATGCAGACTCACAACAAGGTGGTCCACAGTAGCCCTTTTTGCTCCCTTTTTGCTCCCTTTTTCGCATTCCCATCGTTTTGCAGCCGGTTTTTTTAACGCTTTTCAGTTTAGCTATGTAAAAAGGAGTGGAAAGGGAAAAATATCGCGTCTAAGTGCACAAACCATTGAAAACCACAAAAAAGGTAAGCAAAAAGGGGAAAGAAAAGGGCTACTGTGAAACCTCCTGTAGTAACTCCCCTTTTCCTTGCCTTTTTCATCTCCTGTCCCTCGTAGAATCACACAACAGGTTTACTCACGCCTCTAAACATCTACACGACTAGATTTTGAGTACCAGAAGATTTTTTATGTGTATACTTGAAAAAAGGAGAAAGAGCAGAAAAAGGAACGGAAAAAGGGAGACAAAAAGGGCCGGAAAAAGGAGAACTGAGAACGACCCTAATACTATGGGCCAGTGCCGATAAACTGTACGCAATAATTTGATTTAATTACACATTTATGTACTTTCCGCTAACATCTCGACCTGAGTTGAGTTATTTCTTTCTTTATATGGTGTGACCGCTTTTCGCTTCTGGAATCCATGGCTGTGCTCGGGTTCTTTCGATGGCAACCTCCGACCTCTTTTTCATTTCTCCACTTTATGGCTGTGGTCACTCTCGCGACGGCAATTTCTGATACTCTACCTGTTGTTTCTCTACTGCGAATCCTCTTTTTTTCTGAGCTCCATCATCACACGATCAATTGCTGCTTTTCACTTTTCGCATTCTCGGAGATTCATATCTGCTCTTATATCCCAAAGTCACTGTTCCTGAATTTTCCTTGACTGACACACCTAAAACCGCAAACTATCAACCCTGTTAAATGTGCAGCGGATTGTTAGAGGGAATTTTGCTATTTGCTCTCTAGTTCAATCGTGCGGAAGGCTCGATCCACTTTCCATCCTCGCGCTGAACAATATGGTTTGAAATGTTTGACTTTCATGCATTGATCCCAAGTTTAACAATACAAACAGCATTTTCCCCAGCCTTTCAACAGGGTTGATAGTTTGCCGTTTTAGGTGTGTCACCTGGTCCATCTTGACATCTCATCCTTTGCCTCTGCTGGAAGTGAGTTCCTTCTTTTCTTTCCCATCCTTTTCCATAGTTAATTTGTAGACCTTTTCCCAGACATTGACCCTCTCCTGTTGTTGTTGATCACTCCACATTTCCATTCTACTCTCCATTTTCATTCTTCGGAATCTAATCCCTCAAAAAGTTGAATATCATCTCATTGAATTTGAATCCCCCGCTCTCCATCTTGTACTCATCATCGATTCTCTGTGCTCCTTCTCCTTGGAATGACCACATGTCTTTTTGTGTGTCTCTTTTCTTACGCCCTTGCTTATAACATTTAATTGATTTGTTGCTTCTCATCTAGCTACCCAGGACCGTATGATGCTTACTCTCTTAGTCCCATTCAATTTATTAATTTTATTTCTGCATTCTTCATTTTCCCAAGCCCACTAACTGGCAGCCTGTGTTGGGCAATCTCTGCTGTCTCGACAATTCATATTTGCTCTTCGATCCCAAAGTAGATGCGAACTTCGGTTGAATTATATTAAGGCATTTTTGCAAGAGGTTGTTTAGTCGTCTGCCAAGATTGTCTTGCAAATGTGTTATATCCATGTCGCACAAGCAGCAAAAAGAGGGCCCAATGTGAGCTGGCCAGCCTTGAAATCATGATCATTGATTTCGAAATGATATGGTGTATGTAAGAGTTGGACAGTTTCTGGGTGACTGACTTGGCTAAGTTGGCCTCACCGCATGGTAGCATCCTAAGTTGAGCAGTAGCATGGAAATTTCAGTGGGATTCCCTGTTCGACTCGGGACTGGGCCCTAATCAAACCTCCGAAATTCACGCCCACATGAATCTGAACCGACCGAGTATAACAAAGTCTGGTAGCGGGCGGTCCACACCCACACCACCTTCGCTGTCAAAGAAGTCGCCTTAGTGGGACACCCGTTCGACTTGGGACCAGGCTTTTCCATGGCGGTGGTCCAGTTTTGATTGCTTCCCTCAACCCAAGTTAGCCCTCCCTCATGAAGCTCAATGAAACAAATAAGAGAAAGCGTGGTAGCGAACGGTCCGCACCCACACCACCTGCTGTTGCTTTGAGCAAATAAATTTCGGTGGGATCTCTGTTCGACTCGGGACCAGGCCTTAGGCGAGGGGGTTGATTCTTTTTTTTGCCGACATCAAGTCCTAGTGGAATGTCCAGAATTCACTCACCAATGAAGCTCAACAAGACAAGTACAAAAGAGCCTGGTAGCGGATGGTCTGCACACACCCTAACTTTGAGAGGATTTAATAGCTTGAGTGGGATCCCCATTCGACTCGGGACCAGGCCACCACCTCAGCCCATCTTACAGTGCACGGCATCACATCACGGTTCCATATTTGGCAGTAAACATGTCAAAACTTTCAACGCAAAACTACATTATTCCCACAGCATAGGTGGGTCCAACAACACTTGGAAACATGGTAAGGAATCCCCCTTGTGCTTTTCAATTCATTCCAATAAGTTTTTATTTTTTGACCGCCGAAAAAGTGAGACAAACCCTAATGATGGCATTAAATTCCCATATCCGGTAGGGTTAGAAATCACGTGTCACCTGGAGCCTGCCGAGTGCACATTGAGGGCATGGTCAGGAAGGGTCCAAATGCACCTCCAAATATCAGAAGAGACATTCATGAGACTTTCGGGCCTTATAGGAGCTTCCACCTTGCTCAGAAATGAATTTGAACCCACTTTAATTTTTTCAGAGCTTGGAAAAGTGAAACACCATGGGAAAAAATGAGTGCTCAATCACATTCTTTTGGCCGGTTTCGTGGCTCAGAAAATCAGAAAAAAATTACAAAAAATTATTCAACCACGAAAAACACGTGAAGAGAAGTGGTGCTGTGCACTGTATGCTCACTTTCAATGGGATTCCTGTTCGACTCGGGACCAGGCTTTACGTTTCCTTTCTTTTTGTCACCCCCGAATTGATCATCCATTCCCGCACGAATCCAAACCAACCAATCCATACACGGCCAAACGGAAGTTTTGTGAAATTTTAAGATCAGTTGTTGTAACTTTTCCTAAGACCCGGATAGCAACATTCCGTTAAGTTATCCTTACGATAATCGTAACAATCTTTTTGTTCCGGCATTGTTAAGACTTTTCTTACCAATTTGTCAAGACCTGTCACACCGTAAGAAATACTTGTTAAGTCGTAAGACACCGGCACGGTGATTTAGTGCAACCGGTGATGCCCGACGCTCTGGAACGCTCCATTGCTATTTCAAACTCCATTGCTATTTGTTTGTGGTTCGAGTTGTTTAACGAAGCATTAAGTTAATGGTGCGGCCGTGTAGAAGCCTGGTAGCGGACGGTCTGCACCCGCACCACCTTTACTGCGATAACCACTTCAGTGGGACACCCGTTCGACTCGGGACCAGGTCATGATGGTTCGAAAGCATTTTTTTCAGCCTTTCCTCAACCAAAACTCGCAGCTTCACAAGACACCCAAAGCAAAGAGCGCAGGAAGCCTGGTAGTGGACGGTCCGCACTCGCAGCACCTTTGCTGCGGCCACCTAATAATCCCAACTAACCACATTAATTAGAATGGGTATATACGGGGGTATTCCCATTCTAATTAGAGGCGTTCATGTGAAAGGCCCCATGCTGCAAAATATGCTGCAGTTTATGCTGCAGATATGCTGCAGGGGACTTGTTAAAAAAAAAATATGGCCGTGGTGGTGGCATTGTTGATGGCGCGCCCGACTCCAGGGCGCTGTCGTTGATGGCGCGCCCGACGGCGGGCGGGAGGGCAGGGCGAAAAAAAAAAAAAAAAAAAAAAAAGCAGATCGAAGGGGGCATTGATGCCATCATCGGCGCGCAGGCGCGCCCACCCAAAACGGGAAAAGACACGCAAATTCCTGCAGAGACCGGTTTCGGAATGATCCAGAATGAGGGCGCCGCATCATTGATGGCGCACCCGACATGTCGGCGGCATCGTTGATGGCGCATCAGACGGTGGGCGGGGGGCGGGGCCGCCATAAAATATAGAATAAACTGAAATCTAAGTTGTAGGCGGCTTTGATGGCGTCATCGGCCTTGGGCGCGCGGGCGCGCTTGTACAAAAAGGGAAAAGTCTTTCAAAAATACCGATAAAATACAAGTAAAATATCAATAAAATACAGACACAAAAAAGAAGGGAAACGAGGGCACCTAGCCCTCGTCGTCACTCCTGCCCGCCCCTACACCATCAACTGCGAGCATGGAGAGGGTGTACAGCTGGGCTGACAACCCCTCCTCCAGCTCCTCGTCGCCCTCTTCGTCCACCCACGCTTCTTCGGCCTCTCTCCCTACAGCCCCGGTCGATGTGCTCGCCACCTCCACCTCCTCCTCGCTGTCAACCTGCATCTGCTCCTGCGTCGCCGCCCTGCGTGCCTCCCGGGCCTCCTTCTGTGCTTCCAGCACCTCCAGCGACGTTCCAGGCACCAAGGACCTGGTGAACCACGGGTCTTTTGCCAACGCCCGGAACCGGCGCATGTGGGCGGCATCGAAACGGCCACACCGCTCCCGGTACTTCCGGACTTGGACTGCCAGCCCACGATCTGCCTCGAGCTCCTCCTCCGACTTGTTCCCTGCAGCCCACAGCTCCACCTCCTTCTTCCGTAGAACTCGATACTCATCGTGGATCCAAGTCACCACCCTGGGGATCTCGACGTTGAGGCACTTTATTTCCTCCCTTGCGCGAACGATCTTGAAATAGCAGTCCATTGCCATGCGGTAGGCAGGGCGTGTCCACGGCCGGGACTGGACCTCCGCACGCGTGTCCAGCAGGATGTCGAAGTCCGCGAGGAACGCGTACTCGACGACCTGCTCCCAGGTCAGGTGGGGCATGGGGGGATCCAGCAACACGGCGGCGGCGTTGTAACGGTCAATGGCACTCTTCACTGCCTTCGACCTTGCTTGAAGCGCCTTCGCGATGTGCTTGCGCATCTTGTACCCTGCATAAAACAATGAGTACGTGTACGTGCACAAGCTACCAGGCGGCGCAAACGTACCAGTCTGAGACTGATTCATCTTCGTCAGCTCGAAGATGCGCTCCACGATGAGCAGCTCGAGCGCGTCCAGCGCGAGCTGATACTTCCTCCGCTTGATCTCCACCACTGTTGCCGCCCACTTTGGCGATGCTAGCGTCCAGCGCTCGGCGACTTCGAGCACCGCCTCCAGAGCCTGCACGCTCTCGAGGTCCTTTTCGACCTTCTCCTTCGCGTGCCGTCTCGCCAACTCTGCCTTCGCAACACCTGGCACATACGCGGCGTCGTCGCCCCTCGCACGCCTTGCCTCTTCCGCGACAACCTTGTACTTTGCCCTGGGTAGACATTGATTGGTTAACATGCGGTACGTCTGAAAAAAAGAAAGAAGCTTACTCACTCGCACTGAGGTTCACCAGTTTCTGGACGTACTCCATCTCCAGCGTCTCGACATTCGTCTTCGCAGCCTGCTTGAGGCCGACGAGGTACTCCCTTTCCTCCCGGAGCCAGCTGTGGAACTCATCGAAGCTCCGGACGCCCTCCTGCCGCATCCAGTTGCACAGCGTGGGCTCGGTCTTGAGGATCCCCAGCGACTGCCGGTAGTTTGTGCACAAGAATTTACCTGTATAATAGTTAGCCCTGACCCAATACAACTGTGCGCGCCCATGTACTCAGGTTTGCGTACGTCTCGAAGCTATCGAAGTGTTTGGCGTACGTGGTGATCTCCTGCTGCCTGTGGAACCTGCTGGCGTAACGGCAGGATTTCGCGAGGCCATTCGAGCACGAGAAGTAGCGCTCACAGCCCTCCAGGTCCTCCAGGCCCATCCCCTCGACGTACGTCGCCAGGAAGCTGAGCTGGCACAGCCAGTTGTGCGCGTGGCCGTGGAACGACCCAACGAGACACTTCAGCCTGTTCCTCCTCGCGAGGTCGCCGAGCTCGCTGTTCTTGACTGTGGCGTCGAAGTGGCACCCGATGTCGTACCTGGCACCGATCTTCATGCCGAAAACATCGAGCAGCTCCTGCACGACGGCGAGCGGGTACTTCACGCTGTAAACATGTAAGCCCTCCTTCCATAATTCACGGGCGAGTGCGCAACTTACAGTTCACCGCTCCTGATCATATCAGCGATGACCAGGACGAACCCGTGGCGGAAAAGGGCCAGGAAGATCCCCGTTTCGTCGAAGATGCCCCACATCTTCGACGTAACGTCGTTGACCATGTTCTTCCATCGGTCGGCGCATGGGTTGCCATCGTCCTGGAATCGCACGGTGAGCAACTTCGAACGCGCCTAGGGCACATGCAACGTACCGAGTTTGCCTCCATAGGCAGCACCTCCGCTAGGCGCGTCTTTGCCCATGTGTCCACCTTCTCCCGTGAGAGGTAGTAGCCATCGCTCGCGTCACGGTTGTCGACGCGCTCCTTCAATTTGCCGAGGGTGGGCTCCCCGTCGCCCTCGTCGTCCGCGCGCGACCGTCGGAGGACTCTCTTCAAGGAGTCGTTTCCATCCATCGCGGTGAGCATCTCAAAGATGAGCACATCTTCGCCCTGCAGTTTGTACATGCACACGGGGCATGCGTGCTTTAATCGCCACGTTGAATCCCGGCCGAGAGCCTTCATGACCTGCTCGTCTGTTCGGCGTCGGATTGCCAAGTATACATCATAGGCGATTGAAAACTGCTGGGAAAGGTACGGGTGAAATGCCACCTTCAAACTCATCAGCACCATGGGTGAGGCAGAAAAAAGGAACGCACCCCGTGAAGATCACAGAGTGACTTCACATACGGCTGGATGGCGAGTTGGGGGCAGCGGACGTGCGCGACACGGTATGCCTCGAGCACCTGCACGGTGATCGCAACCGAGGGCGTCCAGGGGGCGCACGGAACCAAGCCTTCTTGGATCAAGGCTGGCGCGATCCCCCCGCCGCGAGGGTCTAGCTTGACCTCGACCTCAGACGTGTCTGTCAAACACATGAGCCCCAGCAATTTACAGAGAGAACAGAAACGCGAACCGAACATATCCACGACCTGAACCGTATAAACCTCCTCGACACGGCGTGCGCCTTGCGGCGGCGTAGGCATCTCTTGCTCTGCACAGTAACGGATGTACGCGTCGACCATTTGGGGCATCTGGCCTTGGAAAGCCAGGTTGCGTACTTCCGTGCGATCTCGACGGGTCCTCCAGTCCTCTGATTTCCTGGTCACGTCAGGCCACTGCAGAAGCACCCAAAGAAAAAAAGAAAAACCACTAACCTAGCCTTTGCATGAGCCCCTTCGTCCTCTGTATCCTGCTCGATGTCCTGCTCCAACGAATTAAATTCCCCGCCGGCGTGGCTGAGATTGATGCGCTCAGAGCCATCCAGCACCCCCTCCATGCTCACGAAGCCCGAAGAACCGCCGGCGTCAAAGCCGTCATCCTCAGCCAAATCTTGCAGCTGGTGGAACGTATCGCGGTGGACGGGCTCCATGTCTGTCCCCTCAGTTAGCCCAATTATTCACCGTTGGAAAACACAAACGTACTTTGCACACGCGTACGCAGTGTCTCGGCACCGTTGCGGTGGTACTCCTCAACGCTTCGTGGACCGTGGACCGAGTGTTTGCGTTTCTACTCGAGGAACCCCGGGGCGAGCATCAGATTTGCGCTGAGTCCCGACGATACGCAACTTGGCTGACGCCCCGCCGCCATGCCGGATTCCGCTGCGTCACTGCATTTCGAGGTGATTCGGGAAGGAAAATTGTTGATCAGTCACTTGTGACTGATCGCTCCAACGTGTTGTTTACCAGTGCGTTGTATCACGCACGTGGTCGTCAACACCTGTGGCGGTGCGCGACACCTGGCGGCCTTTCTTTTCGCTATCACCTAATAATCCCACATAACCCTTCATATTAGAAGGGGCATACCCCCCCCTGTGCCCCTTCTAATATGAAGCGTTTGAAGAAAAGCCAGTGTGCTGCAAAAAATGCTGCACGCAAGGTCCAAATATACTGCAAAGGCATTGCAGCATATGGGCCTTTGGACCTAGAGCTCTCAGTCGTTGCTTGTATTAAGTAATCCTGTTGGGTGTTGTCAATAGTGGGAGTTAGAATGGCTCAAAAAGGAAATTTTCAAGAAAATACAAGAAAAATACAAGAAAAAAATAGAAAAAAATAGAAAAAAAAAATTAAGAGGCTGTAATGGAGGTGGGATATCCAAAAAAGGAAATTCAGTAAAAAATATTGTAAAATACAGGAAAAAATATAATAAAAAATATAATAAAAATAATAACTTCTTCTGTGTAGTATATTCACCTCTGAGACTTGAAGCTTTAAAGAGAGAATGTATTACTTAATCCTGCCAGGGTGGGATACGATACCTAAAAAAGGAAATCCACTAAAAAATATTGTAAAATACAAGAAAAGAAAAAAAAAAAAAAAAAAAAACCCCACTCTTTCCCCTCCGCCCAGTCGCCATTGGATGAGACACCTAAAAAGGAAATTCACCAAAAAATATTGTAAAATACAGGAAAAAAATCACCACTCTTCTCCCTCTACCCATACTACCATGATAGGTTTTATTAGAAGGGAGATGTAGTGGTCTAATGGGTACTATAGCTGCCTGATAAATGATGGCTGCCCATATTGAGGTTGCAATTGATGCCTGGTTGCATTAAATGCTAACATGTGTTCAAAAAGCGCCGGCTCTCGGAAAGTATTTTGCATTTTGCGGGCCAATGAGACCACCAATCACAAAATGCTATAGATGACTCTTGTAGCCCTTGATGAGCTCTACAATTTGGGTATAGGGATCAAAGGTTTGGCTGATGACTTTCCTTTTTGGGACACTAACTTTTGTCCCAAAAAGGAAGTTTGCTACATTGACCCTTCTCTGGCTCATAATTCAACCATTTTGGATGTTCTAACTGGATAGGAATGTTGCTCTAGGTTCTTTGAAGCCAACTAGGACACATTAGAGCCTACTACATTACAATAATAGGGTGAAAATAGCAAAGTTGATAAATTGTTCCCTGACCATAATATCCTGGGGATATACAAATGGAAATGACTCTGGAGTGCATTACCTTGTTTCTTCAAGCTACAAAGATACCCTCCAAGTGGTTTATTGTTATCCAATGATGAAAAACATCGCAATTTGGTCATACAAAGAAATTTCACTTTGACCCTGTTATGTCTTCCTCCATGATATGAGATACCCCAAAACACATCCTTTGGGATTGGATGATGTATTCATAGTAGTAAAGTAGGCAATTGACACCCAAGGCACCCTGTACCCTATGTTTCAGAGATGCTCATTGAAATCACCGCAAAGCGTGAACTCAAGGTTCGCGGAGCGCGCTCCAACAACCTAGCGTCGGCGGCGGACGCGAGGCGCACTGTGGGTCGACTTGCTCAAGAGGTGTGTTTGGGCTCGCCATAGTTAACTTAACGCTAATCAATGCCACTTTCAGATAACGGCGCTGGTGGAGTGTGCAGGCATGGTGGGCTTCGCGCTGTTCTCGCGCGGCCACGTCCACGACAGCGCCATCCCCGTCACCATCGGGTCGTGGGGGGCACTCAACTTCTTTTGCGAGGTGCTGAAGAGGGACCCAACGGACGTCAGCACGCTGTTCGAGCTGTGGTGTATGAGCCGTGAGAAAGGTGCGTGTCTGCTTGGAAATGGGCAAGCGTGGCTAATAGGGTTTGCGCAGGGAAAACAGGGGGGGATACTCTGCTTGGGATGCAGAAGGAATGCACGGAGATGATAAAAACAGGGCTCGGTGCGTATCAGCGTCGGTTTGGTAGAGTACGAGCGGGGCTGACCATTGGGGCTTTATTTGCAGTTGCCGCTGCGAAGAAGACAAAGGTCGCGATGAATTATGAGAACTACATCAAGTCCCTCGTCGAAGGCAAGAACCTTGGCCTCGTCGGATGGCCGGAGGGCGTCGAGTTCAAGCGGATGTCGAAGCAGTCGGCTGTCGGGCCGCTCTGCATCCTGCGCGACGCTCTCAAGGCCGGGACATGCCGCTGGAAAGTGCTCACGCCAACCGAGAAGGCGCGCCTCATTGCACAGTTCAAAGAGATGGTGGAGAGCGGAGAGGCGACGGAGAAGGTGCGGAAGCCAAAGGCAAAGGCGCAGGCAAAGAAGGGCGAGGGGGCGCGAGGGAAGAAGTCGATGCGGGAGGCAGCGCGGAAGAAGAAGGTGCACGCGGGGGTAGAGTCGAGCGAGGAGGAAGGGGAGGCGCAGGCGCCGGCGAAGAAGGGGGCGGCGAGGAAGAAGAAGATACGGGGGGAGGTGGGGTCGAACGGGGACGAGGAGGTACAGGTGGCGTCGACCAGCAAAGGTGCAGCAATGCGCAAGAAGCTGTTGGCTCTGACCCAGGCCGAGGGCACAGATGCCAGCGACGGGGATCGCCCCAAGAAGAGGAAGAAGCCCGAGCGAGCTGGCAACGAGGACCCTCCACCGAAGCGCCGGAAGCAGGCCGACACTGACGGCAAGCGCAAGCGCGTGGTGAGCGCCACCGACGAGCCGGCGGCGAAGCGCACAAAGACAGTGCCAAGCACGACAGCAGAAAGGCCGCGGCCCAGGCAGATCTACAAACGAGCTACGAGTCCGTCGCGCCCCACCTCCGTGTCTCCTTCACGCCCCGCATCGCCTGCGTCCCGCGCCTCCCCGTCGCGCCCTGCATCTCCTGCGTCCCCCCCAGGCGCCGTATCTGCCGCCTCGCCATCGCGCCCCGTATCGCCTACTGCAAGTCTGCCCGCGTCCCAGGCCTCGCCGTCGCGCCCTGCCTCTGCGTCCCCTTCACGTCCCGCATCACTGGCGCCTCTGGAGTCCCTTTCACGCGCCGCATCGCCCGCTGCAGGTCCGCCCGCAAAATCCCCTCCACGACTCCCTGCAACGCCTGCGGGCCATATGTCTCCCTCGCGCGGTACCTCCTCCATCGCAGGGTTCCCTTTGTGACCTGCGTTCTCCGCGTTGGAGGAACCCAGGCCTGGGTCGCGCGCTACTTCTGCGGCCACATCACAGGTGTCGGGGACCTCCTCACGTCGCAATGTAGTCAAAGGTAGGCGCGGAGGTCCTCCGGGGATTCGTTTCACGTAGGCGTCATCGTAAGCTACAAAATATACAGACATTTGTTGGCAGCTTTGGACCTATATGAACTTTTGTATTTTTTTGGCTATTTTTGAAACACTTTCTCTTTTTTGTACATGCGCGGCTGCGCACCCAGCACTACCTACGACTTCTATTTCATTTTATTTTATATTTTTGGGGGGCGGGCCTGCCCCCCCCCGCCCGCCGTCGTGCGCGCCATCAACGATGCCGCCGCGAATCGGGCATGCCATCAATGATCCAGCACCATCATTCCCAAATGGGATGTGGCAGTGATCACCATCAGTTCCCAAAGGTTCTGTGGTATTTTCCTCGTCCGTGCCCTTTTTGGGCAGGCGCGCCCGCGCGCCGTTGGCGCCGATGATGGCATCAATGCCCCCTTCGATCTGCATTTTTTTTATTTATTTTTTTTTTTTTTCGCCCCGCCGTCGGGCGCGCCATCAACGACACCGCCCCGGAGTCGGGCGCGCCATCAACAATGCCGCTACCACGGCCATATTTTTTTTTTTTAACAAGTCCCCTGCAGCATATCTGCAGCATAAACTGCAGCATATTTTGCAGCATGGGGCCTTTCACATGAACACCTCTAATTAGAATGGGAATACCCCCGTATATACCCATTCTAATTAATGTGGTTAGTTGGGATTATTAGGTGGCTGCGGCAATCACGTCAGTGGAACACCCGTTCGACTCGGGACCAGGCTGTTCTTACTATGCGGTGGAGACACTCACAGAGGCTCGTGGCACTTGGTGGATGGTCTAGGATAATCACGTAATAGCTACGACACAGGAATCTAACACGAACAAACTGCTCTGCAGCTCCAACAACCGCAGGTTCCCCCCTCCAAAACAAGGCCGCCCTCGGCTGATCCAAAAACCCCACCCTAAGAAAATGAACTTGCTGGCTCCAGGATGTATCCCGACCGTCTAGCGGTGCCGTCCCATGAAGTTGCGCATGCGTCAGATGGTAGTAGCGGCACCAAAGGTCTGGCTCGCGTGGTCCATGAGGGGTCGAGATAGCATTCCACCCCGACCACCAGTGAGGGAACAAATTGAAAATGGGAGCAAATACGGGAGGAACGGAACCTTTGGACGCCGGGTGCAACCTGGGGCAAAAGAACATGAATAGAGCGTGGAGATAAATCCGGAGAAACGATAGGATCTGCTCAATAATGTTCATGTGAGCCTCCCAGTCATCCAACCAGATGATCCGTGCTAGTTCCTGCTCTTGCTGGAGGCTCCATGGAAGTAACTGCCCTAGGTCCCAAGCGAAAGGGTCCGTGATGTTGCCGTATGCGGTATCCTGAACTTGCAGGTACCAATAGCGGCCTCTTTGAATACACGAGATGGTGGAGCCTCGATGGCTGCATCATGGAAGGTGGGAACAGATGATGATTCAGTATCGATGTCAAGATAAGTGCAAGGAAGGGTGTAATATATGTACCATTAATGTAAGATAGAGGGCGTGGGAATTCAGCACCCTTATGTAAGCAGCCATCAACTTCAACTTGCGGCAGAAATTCTTGAGGATAGAAAATACTTAGGGGAAGTCTGGTTAATAAGAATCATATTTGGAATCATTATGAAGAGTTCCTATTGAGCAGATTCACGGAAAATAATTTTTTGAAAGAGTTGAAAGCAAAACAAGTTTTTCACTTTTTTCATGTTCAAATATGCTTTTCACAGCCGTTGGAGCAACTTTGGGAAAAAGTACTCGGAAGATTTGGCCACAGCACAGCCAGACAGGGCCGGGACCCGGACCGCCACATCCACGTTGCTTCAGCATGGTTATGGTGTGGCTTCCTCATATTTTCTCCCTCTCACCCTCATATCTGAGCATGGCTAGAGCCACCAAAGCACAAAAGACAAGACAGAACAACCTCCAGAAGGCCCGAAACTCCCATAAAGTTACTGTGGAAGAAGTGCCAGATGAAGGGGGACCTCTCGCCAAACACAGTGCCCAGGATTCAAATGTGAAGCAGGTCGAACTGACTGCTGCTGCTGCAGGATTCTGTTCTGCCAACCTGATTTTGTTAACCAGAAGTCTGCACTTGAGGAACTTGTGGAGTCCTGTTGTCACATTTGTGACTTTTATCCCAAGTATCATTGCAAGTTGAACTTCATTGAGATGTACTGGTGGGCAGCCAAATATCATTATCCCACCTCAGCAAGGACCACCAACATTAATGAAATGGAGAACAACATGAAGAAATGTCTAGATGAAGTCCTAAAGCTGTCTATCATCCGGTGAGTTTGAATAATTAAATGGTAGCCTATTCCATTGACTGACTTTTCTGTTTTTTCTAGGTTTGCCAACCATTGTGCACACTTTATTTCAGCATATGCCCAG
The DNA here is from genome assembly GCA_029448575.1 of Mycena maculata. NCBI lineage: Eukaryota > Fungi > Basidiomycota > Agaricomycetes > Agaricales > Mycenaceae > Mycena > Mycena maculata. The sequence continues at coordinate 152,095 of JARJLG010000193.1, forward strand.
GGATTGAGACTTGATTTATGTCAACCGCCGATACAGTGGGCACCGCATGTTACCTCCCTCAATGATTGCTGCCGTAAAGGCTTCTATTGTAACCTACTAATGTATATATTCACTGTCCAAAGCTATTTTACTTCCCCTCCAACCTCCCCACTCATGTATGAAAATGAAAAACTTTTCTGAACCTCAGATTTAGCCGTGGGAACGTTTTGATGGCTGCTTACATAAGGGTGCTGAATTCCCACGCCCTCTATCTTAATAGCTGCAGCAATTACTGAAAAAGCCATTGCATTATCTGCAGGGTTTTACTGCCAGTAATATAATCGTGTAATGCAATACCCTGGCAAAACTGCATTTGACATTAATGTAAGAAAATGACAAAAGTGCAACTCCAGGGATTGAACCCAATACCACCAGATTACTAAGCACAATTAATTACTGTGCATTAACCATTGCACTAAATGGCCATACTATACACATTTGTTACCCTGGCTAGGGTAAGGTATCCTGACCCTACCCAGGCTTTGCTGATACCCAGACTTAGGGCAGCTTGTAGGCTCGGTCCAAGCCTCGTTCTGACGATGCCGTACCATGCCGGAGTGACCAAACACGCCAAACATCAAACCAAACAGACCAAACATGGCCTTCGTCAGAAGGGGCTTGCTGCAGACTGCCAAAATCGGGGGGGTTGGAGATCGCCCTACAGCGTTTGAATGTGGTCTCAATGCCCCAGGGTCCATTAGTAATAGTTGTATATCATAAGTATAGCTACAACTTCCATTAATTGCCTGGAAGGATTCATGCCATATTCATTGCGCTAGAGGGCCCAGAAAAGTGGCCAAAACACACATTTTTTGTGATGCTCTGCAAATATTTATTTCCTGCAAGATAATGTTCCCCTGCTATTTGAAGGTAGTATTAGTATGTGGCTTCATGATACATGTGTTTTCAGGGTGTTCTATTCCCAGAGTACAAAGTTATTCGCCAGCCATCCTCGAAAACGGTCAGATCAGAGAGGTTGTCACGTGTTATATCCATGCAACATCCCCAGTCTTCTCGTCGACCTTCCGGTAGCTCCGGTAGGTTCCGAGGCTCCGGTATATTACCGGAGCCTCCGGACCATCCGGTACCATCGGGTTTTTACGCAATGAAGGATTACTGAGCGTTTCCCGTTTATCCGTCTTCCTGTCTTTTCACTTATTGTCATACGACTTCTCATCAGTCCATCTGACTTGACTTATTGTTAAGAACCACTCTCCTTCCTTTTATGGAATACAATTAGATACTTAGTATAAATACATCTTTAATATGTCCTGTACGTCAGATTGATAATTGATGTTGCTTGGCTCACTTTCCTTGCACTGAGTCGTCTCCGTCCTCTCCGGTTCCCTCCGGTACTCCGACTTGTCTTCCTCTATCGGATACCTGCCGGTTAGGGTAGTCACTCACCCTTGACCCCCTGTGGTGTTGTGATCCTCCTTCGTATACGTTCCGGACCCTCCAGCCCTCTGATGCTCCGACATACCGGAGCCTCCGATCCTTCGCCCTTCATTCTTTAGGTCCACTTCGGCTCGGTATATAACATCACGCAGTGTGACCTGCCAAGTCTGTGTCACATCCGAACGCAAAATATTCGCCCCGCTCAGAGAATGGCTATAATATTCTATATTTAGAACTTCTGTGGGATGTATTCGTGTCCGAGAACATTATATGTATTATTTAAGTCCAGGTAATTCCCAATTCTGAACATCTGGAGAATGAGCACTTATGCAGTAACACAACAGTCCTTTGGGCTCAAATTACAGGTTTTTAGTGTTTGAACTACTATTGGTACATGATAAAACAAATACGAGCTGTAAGTGCAGTATATGTGGTACCTGCACAATTTCTATGAGCCGAGTGGTGGATCTGGTCAATTGATGAAAAAAGAGTGATTTGGGTGGTTCCAAACCCCAAAATTTTGGTACCCACACGCGATGTTGTGGTAAATAATGTTTGATTCAATTTTTTCAAGTGCTGTAACATTACCTTTGGCAAGTTTGAGACGCGTCGAGGTTGCTATGTGACAAGGTGGACTCACGAGATGGTGAGCGTCGTATATCTGCCACATCGTCACCTAAATTCCTTAGTATATTCAAGATCATTACAAAGAGGCATATGTACAATTCCATCACCCAAGTATATGGTTTGACTGTCATCCTAGACTTTGAGTAACATATTTCTCAAAAAGGACAAACCCGGGATCAGCATCAACATTAGAATGCAACTGGGAGTTAAACCACCCATCCAAGATAACTGGAAAATACCCTGACATATGATCTTCAACTTACAATTTACTACTAAGTGATTGGATAAAGAGTGAGGTCGGTGTGAGATGATTCGCAAGCCTACTATTTGGCGCAGTTTGAAGCAAGCCCCTTCAGTGAAGGGCCGGCTCACCGGGCTGGAGCTGCGCTGGCTTGCTCCGAACCTAGGCAGCTTGCAGTCTTCGAAATTATTTATTTATGCTTATTATGTATTTTGGGGGTGTTCCTAACCCTAACCTAACCCTAACCAACCCTAACCAACCTAACCATCAAATGCTGACAAATCTGCTCAACCACAAGACTGAATGTACCTGTGGCCTAACCTCTAACCAACCCTAACCTCTAACCTCTAACCTCTAACACTAACCTGCCAACCCTAACCAGGCCCTTAAGGCAGGGCCAGAGAGGGGGAACATGCTTATTCTGTTTGGGGCCCACATGATATGTCCCCATCATTTTGCTTATTGTTATCTCCCTTATAGCTTAAGTAGTTAAGGTGCTTCCTTAGTTTGGTTTGCTTATGAAATCTGTTATTTTGGTTCAAACCCTGATGCTGTCATTTTCTTGCCTTAAAATCAGAAAATGAGTTTTGCCAGGGTATTGCATTACATGGTTATATTACTGCCAGTAAAAAGTTGGAGTTATTGCAATAGCTTTTTCAGTAGTTGGTGGGCTAATGCATTATCAACACATCCATTGGTGAGGAAGGATGTCATGGGGAGGGGCAGGGGAGATGAATGGAGGAGGTACGGGTGCGGACGGGGCTTCGGCAAGAAGGCCAACAAGATCGAGCGAAGGCGAAGTCGCTGGTCAAGGCGGGTGGACTGTGGCTCTTCTGCAGGAACTGTCATCGCCGACGGCAGGGGATGTGGATGGGGCTGCAGTACACACGGTGCTGGCCAGCGGCCAACGAGGGCAATTTTTGCAAGAGAGACGTTGTTCTGCATTGCTGCGATACTCAAGGGACTGAGCCAGTCACATGATTTTGGCACAAGCGGCAGAAGCTTCGTGGAAGACTCCCTGAGCGACAGACGAACAGGGAAGACAAAGGGGCGAAGCTGGTGGAGCTGAGGGGGTATGGTTGAGGGTGCGGATGGTAGCGCGGATATGCATGGGCGATGGTGGTGGGGACGGTTGGGAGCAGGTGCTGTGTGCTGGCCATAACTTTGAGACTGGCTGCCCACATACCTAAATTCTCCGCATCTCTATGCGACAGAACTCAAATACTGGACCACCTGTATCCTAACTCATGACCTTCCCCATCTCCGTTGTATCCAACGCCCGAAATGGTGTCGAACTCGTGTGAAGGTGATGTGCCGAGAAAAGGTGTTGCCCAAGACATTTCCAGTGAAAAGATGAAGGGGTCGAATCGAGGTGTGAGGGTAAGGATAAACGAGGCGACGGGAGACGAAATCCGTGAGAAAAAAGAGGCTGGGCTCCGCGAGGACTCGTGCAAGGTACATGGAATAGAGCGGGTCTCGCTGGATGCAGCGGTGGGTTAGTATGGCGGAAGGCGGCTTGGCACGTAGGGCACTCTAATCCACTCTCATCACCACGGTGGAGACACTCACAGAGGCTTGTAGCACTCTCGGTGGATGGTCTCGGGGAAAGCCTAGGATAATCACGTAATAGCACGAACAAACCGCTCTACGGCTCCAATAGCCACAGCGCTGAAACACTGACTATCTGAACTAGCGTGAAATGTAGTAAAATGTAAATCAGCGCTTAGAGCACTAATAACACAAAACCAACACTGAACACAAATCCAGACAATAAATGGTGCGAGTACGGGGATCGGACCAAGTATTAGGTCTCTGGTTGTGCTAGATATAAGTAATAGCTATTTACGCGTAAATACTGATATGATTCAATTAGCCGATCTAGTGACTCAGATGTGGTCTAGAAGGTGCCAAGAGGTGTTTTATCTCGTGGGGTGTGTGGATTAGTCCTTAGACGTTGTCATCCTTTAAGTATTCTCGGTCCCTTATGATTCTGTTCCTTGTTCTATCAAGTCCGTTTGCCTAAATCCTTATGAAACCCTTACGAAACCCTTATGAAACCCTTATGAGTCTGTTCTGTGTTCTGTTTCCTTAAGATCCTAGCGCGAGATGTGATCCAACAACCAACAATATATTGACCGAAATAACTAAAAGAACTTTACAAGTTCCAAGAGGTACTCCGAATGAATACAAGGCTTCCCAAGCGACAATACCAGCAGAGCTGAATATGTCTAGCAAGAAGGGGTGAATTCACTGCCTTCCCTCTCTGAACCTGTCTGTATTTATACAAACGAGTGACACAACATGCAGGACTAATAAAATATAAATAGTACATGAATAATTAGCAATGAGTACGCAATGAATACAAACGGATAAATAAACGGTTAAATAGATACTTTGTTCCGAGACCTATGTTCTGATTTCCCAGAGATGGCATCATATTATGATGTGGATTTTACCCGTGTCTAGCCCTCTCTGCAGAACCACGGTTAAATGGTCATATAGTATGACTTGTGGTGCGGGAAAACGGATAAACTACTCCAACACATGAATGATGGAGTTAGTGGATCAATCTTCCCTAGGCAACAACTGCGCTACCCAATCCAGACCTCGGTCCAAGCGTTGAATATCAAACATGCCGTGGATTGATCCGTCGGCTACTGCCGGACTGTTCGGGCCGTGTTCCACTTTCAGCAAAGGTTCCTTTGTTCGTTGATTCCCAACTTCAGTAGTGTACTTTTTCAGGTGTAATTTGTAGTCAGAATGGATGGTGTGTGTATGTCCTTGGTATAACACTTTATCTCTGTCCCAATTCGATCGAATGGTTGGACTTTGAATTACGCGTAAATACACAGCAGCTCCCCAGGCCGTTGACCCTCGTGGTATCGGTGACCTGACAAGTCTTTACTATGTAACTAGAGGTGTAGTGCCTTTAGCCAACAGATCGGACCTCTCTATGGCTCTTTATGGGCAAGATATAGATAAGTTCTGGTTCCACTTTAGTAAGTGGAACAAGGACGCAGAAATTGGTAAATTTCAGGCTTGGCCATTTTGCATGCTTATCAGCGCCTGATCTTTTTTTTTTTTTGTTCCAGTGCCAAATTGAACCTCAAAATTCACGCCCACACGAAGGTCAACCATAGGAGTACAAAGACGGACCACACGATCTCGCACAGGAGGCCCGGTAGCGGGCGGTCCGCCCCGACAAAACTTGAGTATTTATTTTTTGGCAGCCCCAAATTAAACCTCTCCATGCCTCTCCAAATTCACTTTTCAACCAGAAGATTACAACAATGCCTGGTTGCGGACGGTCCGCGCCCACACCACCTATTGAAGTTCTGATGGAACAAATTTCAGTGGGACGCCCGTTCGACTCTGGCCCAGGCCTTTCCAAAACGGTTGCATAATTTTTTTCACCCCTGAACTGACAATTCACTTACGCACGAATCCTGACCAAAAGGATACAATGGAGGCTGGTAGCGGACGGTCCGCACCCATACCCCTATTCAATATCTGTCGAAGTCAACTTCGGTGGGTACCCTGTTCGACTCGAGACCAAGCATTGCATCTCGCTTTCTGCTCATTTTTTCTTAGCTCTCAATCGAACCTTTCGAAATGTCGCCCACATGAGATTCAAAGGTTACAAGAAAGCCTGGTAGCAGACGGTCCGCACCCACCCCACCTTCGCTGTTAAAGAAGTCGCCTTAGTGGGACACCTGTTCGACTCGGGATCAGGCCTTAGGTAATGGACCTGATTTTTTTCCCCCCAACGTCAAGTCCTAGTCGAATCTCCGGAATTCACGCACACGCACACATGTCATCCAACCAAACAAGTATAAAAGAGCCTGGTAGCGGACGGTCCGCACCCATGCCACCTGATGGGCATTGAAAGAAATTTCAGTGGGACACCCGTTCAACTTGGAACCAGGCCATGCAAATTCCACGCACTCATTTTTACGCGGGCTCCAAATTATTTAACCTCGACCCTCTCAAAGAAGTCAACTCAGTAATGAACCGAAAGAGCCTGATAGCAAATGGTCCGCACCTACACCACGTAATGGGCTTTGGCTGTAGAAATCTATCAGTGGGATGCCATTTCGACTCGGTACCAGGCCTTATATTTGTTGCCCTTTCCCCCAAATTAAGAGCCTGGGAGCAGTTGATCATTGGTACACCTTTTCTTTCACCCAACTTGACAATTCACTTGCACACGAATCCCAACTAAAGGAGCCTGGTAGCAGATGGCCTGCACTCACACCACTTGTTTACATTTTTTACATTTTGGGACACCGCCTCCGCATACAAGTACGCTAAGGATTGACCTCAACGGGCCGTTACATGTTTGATTTTACCGGCCCAAATTCAGCGGAATCCCCGGTTGTGTAGCCCGCTGGTGTGGCAGGGCCCACTATCATAAATTAATACAAAACTTTGGTGAGGTCAAGTCGAATTGTCCAACTCTTACATACACTATGTCATTTTGCAATGACCATGATTTCAAGGCTGGCCCAAAAGTCACTCAGTCAATGCTCCGCATTGACCAGCTTGCATTGGGCCCTCCTTGTGCGATGTGGATATAACACATTGACAGGCCAAGTGGGACCCAAGATCTCCAGACGGTCACAGGACATTCCTAAACGACGAAGGCCTGGAGTCTAGAGTGACTTTCCAGGACACCGACCAGATCGTTCAACTCACCGATGGCTTCAGAGTGTTCACAAAAGCCCGGAATGATCCTGTACCACCAGTGAATCCACAAATATACGAGGCGGCTCCAGGCCATGACATTGTGAAGATATATCAGGGGTCTACACTCATAAAAGGAGGAGATGCAGACACTATTGCAGATGCAGGAGTTTACCACTCAGAAAATGATGCGAGGAACAAAGCAATTAGACTCCCTGAGTCCCTTGACCAGACCACCCATAGTGCAGACATAGTGTCAACCCTCGTAGCAGTTAGGCAGACACCCCGCGACCGGGAACTCCACGTCATAAGCAAGGGAAACAAAATGGTGTAACACCTACTCAATATCCAAGTTTAGGAAGACCGAGGCTGGGTAGAGACGAGAAATAAGGAGCTTCTTATTCCACTGGTATCACTCCTATGAGCACAAACTGCCAGAAGCGTCTTCGTTGACGGTAGCAAAGAACAGGAGAATGCTGGACTAGAAGAGCAAGACTCCTCGCACTCGAAGGTACTACACATAAACCAGACCCAGATGCCATAGACCAAACCCCGAGATCCGCCTCAGAACTTCGCGGTGCCAAGTTATCCACCCTCACCCAGGCAGTCGCCTACAGGATGATTAAATCACTGCGGAAAAACCCGGCCAGGAAGGCCACAGAGGAGAACATAGCAGCAATACAACAAGCCGTAAAACTTCTGTCAACAAAAACACCTACGGCCGCAACGATATGGAAATCAATAAACATAGAACTATAACAAGACAAATACGGACCTTCCTCTGGAAAAGCATACACGGTGCACATAGAATCGGGAAATACTGGCGTCACATACCGGAATGCGAGGAACGCGAGATGTGCCAGACATGCGGGGTCACAGAAACTCTGGAGCACATCTTGCTCGAATGTACGAGTGCCGGTCAGTCCCAGTTATGGGACCTGGCAAAAAACCTGTGGTCCAAGACGGGGCTAGACTGACCTAACCTGTCACTAGGCGGAGTCCTAGGGAGTGGCCTCGCCATCTTCAAGGATGAGAAGAATCAGAAGTCCCCTGCTCGATCCAGACTCTATACCATAATTATCACTGAGACGGCCCACCTCATATGGAAACTCAGATGTGAGAGAGTTATTCAACGAGAAGGGGTTCCTGCATCGGAGAAAGAAATACACAACAGATGGGTTCCCATCAATGAGCGCCTCGAGGTAGATTGAAACCTCACGGACAAGTTTAGGTACGATAAGCAATATCACATTGCTCCTTCCCTAGTCCTCGATACCTGGAAGGGAGTCCTAAAGGACGAACAGGAACTGCCACAAGACTGGCTGAGAGGACCTGAGGTTTTAGTGGGTATAGCTCCTAAGAGGTCATTATGACCGCCGTCCCCGCCTGTTGGCCGCAGGGGTCGGAATAGATAAAGGCACAAGTCCACACATGGTTTTTACCTGTGCGTAACACATTTCCTCAGGGGTGGAAACATTCACTCTTATGGAGGTCCTTGTGTTCTCCATACTTTACGAGACTGCCGGAGGTTAACTTTGTTAATTGTCCCGTGGTCCTATCGTACCACCAAAAAGAAAAAAAAAAAAAAAAGGTATAACACATTGACAAGACAATCTTGGCAGGGGACTAAACATCCTCTTGCAAAAATGCCATAATATAATTCAACCGAAGTTCACATTTACTTTGGGATCAAAGACAACCAGGCTTTGGTTAATCCTGACGCCTCATTTTGTCCTAGCTCCAAGTTGACTTTTGAAAAGATTCAGATCGCTTGCACACGAGGCTCAACCAAACGAACCCTGGTAGCAGACGGTCCGCACCTACACCCCTCTGTCAAAGGCAATTTCGGTGATCAGGGCCCAGGCCATGCCGCTATCGGAAACTTCTTTTTTGACCCCCGTCAACCTCATCTTATTCCTCACACACGCCCAAACGAGTAAAAGAAAGCGGACGGTCTGCACCCATACCACCTGTTGAAGTTTGCATCAAGAAATTTCAGTGGGATCCCCGTTCGACTCGGGACCGGGCCTTAAACACGTTTCAACTCATTTTTTTTCCCCCCAAGTCGAACCTCTCTAAATTCACACGGAAGACACCACCTGTTCGACTCGGGACCAGGCCTTATGTTTCCTTTCTTTTCTGTCACCCCCGAATTGATCATTCATTCCCGCACAAATCCCAACCAACCACAATGTTTAAGGGTCCCCTAGCCACAGGTGAGTTGAGGTGTGTTGGCCTGAGTCTAGCCAAGGCTAGATGTGACTAGGTGGCTAGACAGATCCCGTTTAGGTGCCTAAACACACACTGCGTTCAGGTGTGTTTGCCCCCTGTCTAGCTGTGTCAGGGACGCCTAGACAGACATGTTATGTCTGTCTAGGTCAGTGTAGGTGAGTTGGTTTTGGCGACTTGGTGGAACAAACTCACATCTGTTTGGTTGTGTTTTTGTACCTAGACTTACCTAGACTGGCCTGAAATGAGCTCAACAGAGCTAAACTGACCTAAACTGACCCAACCTGAGCTCAACAGAGCCCAACACAGTGTGTCTAGGTCAACTAGCCGCAAGCCTCAGTTTAGCTGTGTCTAGAGAATCTAGCCCCAGTCTGTGTCTAAGGGGGCTTAAATGTAGTGAACCAATGCATAGGAGCCTGGTACCGGACGGTCCGCACCCACACCACTTTTGCTGCGATACTGTACTATTTCGACCAAAGGTTCAGTGACGGGTGACACCCAGATTTTTTTGATGTGTCAATAAATCGCGTTAAATCGAAACAAAATTTATCGGTCTTCTCGGTTGAAAATTTTCTAAAAATAGTGAACCTTTGGTCGAAATAGTACAGTAACCACTTCAGTGGGACACCCGTTCGACTCGGGCCCAGGTCATGATGGTTCGAAAGTGTTTTTTTCACCGAGACTCGCGGCCTCACCCCCAAAGCAAAGAGCGCAGGAAGCCTGGTAGCGGACGGTCCGCACCCGCAGCACCTTTGCTGCGACAATCATGTCAGTGGAACACCCATTCGACTCGGGACCAGGTGCTACGCGTCTGATCTTTTTTTTTTGTTCCAGTGCCAAATCGAACCTCTCTAAATTCACATGAAGACTCAACCCCAAGTGCGCAAGAAAGCCCGGTCGCGCACGCCCCGCACCCACTTTCTCTCTTCTCACGAAAGGGATTTCAGTGGGCCCCGTTCGACTCGGGTCCAGGCCATGTCCATCGACTTGGATTGTCTCATTTTTTTTAATTCCTAGTTCCAACTTCTTACACATGAATCCCACCGAGCGAGTACAACAGCGCCACCGCATCTTTCTCTCCTCTCACGAAAGAAATTTCAGTGGGCCCCCCCGTTCGATCCGGGACCAGGCCTCAAGCTATCCTGTTCGTTTTTCTTTTCGTTTTCCTCCGCACTTTTCTTTTCGTTCACCCAAAACTTGATTCAAGTCATACTGTGTGTACGTAGCGAATACGCAAGATTTCCCCCATTTAACGCCCAGTCGCAGATATGTATGCCAATGCTGAACACGAACTTTAAGTACTAAGCCTTAAATTCACGTGCACACGAATCCCAACCAAAATAATGCAATGGAGCCTGGTAGCGGACGGTCCGCACACACACAACTTTAGGAATTTCTTCTACTTTTTTTCACCCCCAAATTGACAAATCACTCACACACGAATGCCAACCAAACGTATCCAAGAAAGCCTGGTAGCGGACGGCCCACACCCGCCTTACCTTTGTATTGTATGGAATTTCAGTGGGTCCCCCGTTCGACTCGGGCCCAGGCCCTGCTTCTTCCGTCCATCCCTTTTTTTCTCTTTTCTTTTCTTGTCCTGTCCTTTCTTCTCTCCAGGATATGTATACACCCGACTCCATTATCCAACTCCATTATCCAACCCTCCAGCCCTACCATTCCCACCCAGGTCGAGCCAAGTCAAGTTCAATTCCGATTACAACAACGCCTGGTCGCGGACGGTCCGCACCCACACCACCTTCGCCCCGATAATTGCATCAGTGGGACACCCTCGACTCGGGCCCAGGCCTTTCCATAACGGTCGCATAATTTTTTTCACCCTCAAATTGACAATTCACTTGCACACGAATCCCAACCAAACGAGTACAAAAGAGCCTGGTAGCGGACGGCCCGCACCCACACCACCTCAGCCCATCTTATGCTCACTTTCAGTGGGGTTCCCGTTCGACTCGGGACCAGGCCGTTCTTGCTGCGCGTCTGATCTTTTTTTTTTTTTTTTTCGTTCCAGCGCCAAATCGAACCTCTCGGATATAATTAATTCATGCCCACACGAAGTTCAACCAAAGGAGTACAGAAGAGCCTGGGCGGACGGTCCGCACGACCTCGCATGCGCGTGGGACAGACGGCCTGTGATTAACCTCTTCTTTTAATTGCAACTCCTTCCTTAACGGAAACTCGGCCGCACAGGGCTCGATACACGGAACCGCGCGAAGCCTGGTAGCGGATGGTCCGCGCCCACACCACCTGGATCGGTTGCATCGAAATTTCAGTGGGATCCCGTTCGACTCGGGACCAGGCCTTGTTCTTGTTCTTGCTCCTGCTTCCTCCGTCCATCCCTTTTCTCTATATTCTTTTCTTATCTTGTCCTGTCCTTTCTTCTCTTCAGCAATCCAACCCGACCATTCCAATTCCGATTCCAATTCCAACTCCATCCACACCCAGGTCGAGCCAAATGCAATTCCAGTTCAATTCCATTCCACCCCCCCCTCCGATACCAATTACACCCAATACAATCACGTATCTACGATTAAAACAGAAAGAGAGTTGAAGTTGATATAGACAGAGAGAGAAAGGAAATAAAAGGGAAGGGAGGGGAGGGGTCGTAAGGGATCAATCATCATGCGTGGGAGTGGGGGATTTTCGGGGGAGGCGGGGGGGGCGGTGGAGAGCGGAAGGAAGGAAAGGAAAGGAAAGGAGGCGAGATCACCGCTTGCGCTTCCCGCCCGCCTCCACCTCCACATCCCCCTCGTTCGAATACCCCGCGAGGTTGGACCCGACGGCAACGCGCAGCGGCGCGTCGAACGCCCACCCGCCCGCGCGCGGCGTGGGGAGCGCGCACTCGTCCGCGTCCACATCCTCGTCTGCATCCCCGCCGAACGCATCCTCGTCCTCGTCCACCCACTCGTCCTCATCCCCATCCCCATCCGCGTCTGCGTCTCCATCGCCGAGCGGGAGCGCAATGGGGATCGGGCGCGCGACGGGGTCGGCCAAGAGGGCCGCGAGGCGCTGCCGCGGGTCGAGCGCCACCGCGGCGAGGGGCGGGAGGGGGACGCGGATCGGGTGCGGGTGCGGGTGCGGGATGCCCGGCGGGGACGCGGGCGACGCGGGTGTGTGGGGCGGCGGCGCGGGGAACGCACACGCGAACAGCCCCTTGACGGGCGAGCGTGCCTTGCGCGCCTTGCTCGTCCGGATGAGCTTCGCCCTCGTGCCCGTGCTCGGGGGTGATTTTGACTTTGCGGACGACGAGGGGGAGTGCGGCGTGGGCGTCGCCGGGGATGTCAACGCGGCGCTCGGCGGTGGGGAGGCGAGGTACGAGTGCGGCGTGGGGGTCGCGGGGAAGTCCGGGAATGGCGTCGCGGGCGTGCCCGGGAAGGACGCGCGCACGCAGATGGTGTCGTCTGCGCCGAAGGTCGCGAGGCGCGCGTTTGTGAGCACGGCGAACGCGCTCGAGGGGGCTGGGGCGGGGATCGGGATGGGGGTTGTGGCGGCGAGCTGGAGGTGCGCAGGGCGCGCGTAGGGTTGGTGTTGGGGTTGGGTGTGGAGGGAGTGGGAGTAGGGAGTAGGGTTAGGGTGGCATTGTGTTCGCGGGGGCGGGGACTGCGTGACAGACTTGGGATCAAACGGGGTAGAAAAGAAAAGACGATGGAACGCACGTTATACCGCCGCCGAACAGAACGCATGCCGTCGAGGTCGCTCCATTCAAACTTGACGCTGCGGAAGGAGTGGAAGAGCGAGAGGCGCTGTTCCTGTGAGCAAGTTAGTCCAACATTACTCCAATTCGATGGAGGCAAACGCACCTCGGTCATCTTGAGCGCCTCCGCGTCCTCGAGCCGCTGCTCGTTCTCGAGCTCGAGCAACCTCTGCTTCCGTAGCGCCGCGCGCGACGGCGCCATCTCTGCCGGTCCCGGTCCTGGTCCCGGTCGGCGCATCGTCGTGGCCATGTCTTATGCCGTGGAGTATAATAGTTTGGTGTGTTGTGGTGCGTGGTCGTGGTCGTAGTCTCGTCTTGTCTTGTCTTGCAAGAGACGGGGGTCGTAGTATATCAGAGCAAATGTGAGGATAGCAAGTGAGGGCAAAGCGAGTGGTCGTAGGGAGACAGGAGAAGAGAAGCGAAATCCTGCGCCACCAAAACCCGATCACTGTTTGGTGCCGCGTCGCATGGCAACCGTCACCCGACTTCGGTGATCTCCGCGTCTTCCTTTGTTCTCGACCTAAATCTAGATGTTCTCCATGGAACTCTTCGCATTTGACCGTCTTCAATCACATTCTCCCACTTCTCTCTCATTCTCCGCAACGAAAACCCGTACCACCGCGTCCCCATCTAGCATCCCGCCAGCAGATTGCATCCGCGCCCCCCGACAGATCCCATCGCCGCCGTCTGCCAAGATCCGTTCTCGAGATGCGGTCCATCAATCAGCGCATCGCTGGACGAATCATCCCGAACCTCGACATCTACACGGCGCCGGCACATCTGGCGTCGCCTTTAGGCAGTTATTTCTCCGTGCTCCCGTGTGTCCTCGGGCACGGCGACATCCCGGATAGATGCCCCGCCCCGAACTCGCGCCCTACTGTCGCTCCGATTCCTCTTTCACTACCCAGTTCTAACCGCTCGCACGTGCCAGCACATCTCGTCCGTGTCTCCCGACGGCGACAGATTCCCAGGTCGTCGTCCGACACGTTCACGCGGCAGCGGATCCCAGATCGTACCCGCTTCAGCGCTTCTTTATCCACGCAGATCCCCGTCCAGATCTTCTGACTCCTGCTCCTTGGGGCACCCTGCAATCACCGCCACGGAGTTAGCGGTGGCTGCAAGGCACCGGCGGCCGATAGTGCGGATCCAATAAAGGGGAGGAAGGTCCGCAGGTGCAGCGAGCACCGCTAATATAATGGCTGCCAGAGAGTGCCAGTGCTCGGCGGGGGTTCGACTCCTCCTGGGACCATGAAAGGGTCCAGGGTTTCTTTTTGTTCTTTTCCAAAATTGGATCGACGCTGAAAATTCCTCGTATACAGCATGCGCTCGGAGATCACGGGTGGATTTCACCGTGGGGTTGGACTTCGAGTGCTGGGAGCCGCAGCGGTCAGGCTCATTCACCAGCACTCGAGGCATTCAGGTTGTCATTTATTATTTATACATGATTTGCCAGAGGGAGAGAAGGTCCGCAGGCGCACCGAGCACCGCTAATACAAAGGTTGCGAGAGAGTGCAAGCGCTCGGCAGGGGTTCGAATCCTCCCAGGACCATACGAAGTCTTTTTATTTACGCGCTTATCACCTCACATTGTTGCTGATTTACCTCGTGAACAGGTTGCTCTGGGAGTTGAAAACTGAGAGCCACTGATAACAAAATAGAAGACATGAACGTGCATGTGTGCTCCTTTCCATCTTACTCCTGCCATTGACCTTGTAGCTTGTACAGGATCTAACAAAGGGAGGGATGGTCCGCAGGCGCACCGAGCACCGCTAATATAATGGCTGCCAGATAGTGCAAGTGCTCGGCGGGGGTTCGACTCCTCCTGGGACCATGAAAGGGCAGAGAATTTCTTTTTCTTTTTCTTTTCAAAAATTGGGTCGACGACTTGCATCGCTGGAACTTCCTCGTATACAGGTTGGGATCAATGCACACGGTTGGGCATCACGGGTGGGCTTCACTATGGAGCTTTGCAGAGCTTCGAGTGCTGGCAGCCCAGTGCGGAACTCTGGCTCATTCACCAGCACTTGAGGCATTCAGGCTGTCATTTATACAGGGTTCAACGGAGGGAGGGAAGGTGCACAGGCGCACCGAGCACCGCTAATACAAAGGCTGCGAGAGAGTGCAAGTGCTCGGCGGGGGTCCAATTCCTCCGAACCATACCAAATGACCTTGGTCTTTATTGCCTGCTTTGATGAGTCCTGGTATACGGGTTCCGTGGCCGTACCTCCGCCGTAACCATAGAAGATTTGTTTGATGGGATTCGGATCCTAGGGTACGTGAAGGCTCTCACCATTGACGTTGTAGTTTTCACAGGTTCCAACAAAGGGAGAGAAGGTCCGCAGGCGCACCGAGCACCGCTAATACAAAGGTTGCGAGAGAGTGCAAGCGCTCGGCAGGGGTTCGAATCCTCCCAGGACCATACAAAGTCTCCTTTGTCTTTTTATTTACACGTTTATCACCTCACATTGTTGCTGATTTACCTCGTGAACAGGTTGCTCTGGGAGTTAAACACTGAGCCACTGAGAAGACATGAACGTGCAAGTGTGCTCCTTTCTATCTTGCTCTCGCCATTTACCTTGTAACTTGTATAGGATTTTAAGGGAGAGAAGGTCCGCAGGCGCACCGAGCACCGCTGATATAACGGCTGCCAGATAGTGCAAGTGCTCGGCGGGGGTTCGACTCCTCTTGGGACCACTGTGCGTACATGTATGGAGGCAACGGTCATGGTCACAATGGGGTCCGTTGCGTTGCCAATTTTTCGCGGGGTCACGGTCACGGAGGAGTCCGTTGCCTGAAAAATAGCGTGACATCGAAAAAAAATCTAAAAATCTCAAAACAAAATCATATTAGCTCGTTTCCTACTCCTCTTCCACGGCATCAGCGTTGCCTCAAGATGCAATGGTCACGGTCACGTACATTGCCGTTGCTCAAAAAATAGGCAACAACAATGTCACGGTGGTCCGGGGCGTTGCCTCCATACATGCACGCACAGCATGAAGGTGCAAATTATTTCTTTTTCTTTTTCGAAAATTGGGTTGACGACTTATATCACTGGAGATTCCTTGTATACAAGCTGGTGCCCTGGAATCAATTTACGCACTCGGAGATCACGGTTGGGTTTCACTATTAGTGATGTCGAGGGCTCGGCCTAGGCCCGCAAGCCGAGCCGAGCCGAGCCCGACACAAGGCTTTGGCTCAGGGCTCGGGCTTGAGGAATGCCGGGCCTGCCAGGCCCGGCAAGCCCCGGGCCTACTAGTAAATATCTTCCTGGCGCGCTTGCCGTGTGCTTCTACTGTACGCATCTTGGCCGTATCAACAATTTCGGCACAGCGTTGTGACAAATCATTTCAACGATCAGCGCCCGCCAAGCGCCCGCTGTCCTCGCTCTCCCCGTTAACCCTATGTGCAAAAGCTCCTTTGATTCTGATGTTTTGCCTTGCAGCCATGCAAGACTCGGATCTCCCCCTCAGATCTCCCTGTTCCTAGAAATTTTATTCCTCTCCCCGTCGACCCTATGTGCAAAAGCTCCTTTAATTCTGACGTCCTGCCTTGCAGCCCTGCAAGACTCGGATCTCCCTCTCGGATCTCCCTGTTCCTGGTAATTTCATTCAAATCGCTCCCTTTTGCGGCAGCTTAGTGTCATAATGCACCTGCAAACCGACTTCAAACGTCTGACTTAATTGAGATTATCCAACTCAACCCTTCCTCAATTTTATACTCCGTCCACCACTTCCCCATCCTGTTCCTGTAAAATTTCCGTTACCTATACGGCATGCTTTTGCCTTGCTGTATAAATATAAGCAGTCTTGGAGCCTGACCCGGGCAGCCTGGCCATGGACGTCGAACAAGTCGACCTCAACAGCCGTATCAAGTCCTTTCAATCGGGTATGTTTGCCCGCACTGTATGTTGCTTTGGAGCTCTTGACCTTTCTGTAATCTGCACAGCTACTCAAGGATGCCTCAAATGCAGTGACGCAGCATCGCTCTCTTTCGGGCTTTGTCCGTGGCTTGCTGCACACATTGGCATCGTCTGTCTCCCCATAGTGCTCGTGTTCATCATCTGCAAAGCCTTCCAGCAGGCCGCTGTTGGGATCTTCTCCGTCTTCACACCCAGCTTTCTCCCTCTATTCCCTCAGCCTGTCTGGTGTTTCGTTACTCTGCCTTGGTAAGGGATTCTTTTTCTTTTGATTCCAGAATTGAACGTTGATGTGCATACTGCTAGTTAACCTCTTCTTCCCCTCGTTCACGCGCTACCATGTCCTTGTTGACGTCCTCCAAAAGTCTTCGCGCAAGACACGGACCCACTGGTCCTTTATCACCCCACGACGCTGGCACCAATACTTCCCTCCGGAACGCCAGGCATTCAGCATCTTCATTCGAGGAATACTAGCCTCCACAATTGCTATTAGTACGTCCCACGCCTGCCACATCAACTCTGAACTAATTGAGAGAAGGTGCCTTTCAGAGCACAACCATTGCGCAAATTCAAGACAACCTCCTCTCTCACCACAATTTTGTCGTTCGACGTTCAATCGCACAGAACCTCCACTACTTTGAGATGGTTGAGGCCTTCCCTCAAATTTTGCTTCTCCATCAGACTGTCGCAGAAGCTGGAATCCAGCCCAATAGTCATATCTACGTTAGATTTCCGCTACTCCGAGGTGCTGGTTCCCGTGATAATCCCGACCCCCGACTTATCGTGAAAAGCCGCCGGCAGCGAAAGCAGGCACCCACACTCACCAATCCCAACAACGGTGAAATAGAGAGTACGTGTAGCTTCCCTCTTGCTACTATCTTAATTTCGACTCAAAATCTATGTTAGTTGCGGCCATGGAGGCTCTTGTGGACCAAATTGACGTGCTAAGTCGTAAATTGCCCAGCAGTGTTCCGATTGCCACCCGCGAGAGCAAGATTCTGACGTCAATCGTCCTCCCTGGCCCAGACGGTGACGCTGCATCAACTTTCAACCACCGTATGGACGTTCTTTTTGGGGAGGATCTTTGGGACGCTGCGGGGCGTTTAAAGTATGTTGCTACGGGGAAGCATGGCATGGGCGCAGTTGTGAAGTACCTCAAAACTGTTCCGTGGGCTCAGCTGCAATGTGACATTGCGAGACCGAAGCTGGATCGACTCATTAGTGAGCTTGAGTTTTTATGGTGCGTGATTTTTCTCAGTCCTCACACTACTAATTGACTTCATGATTGCAAGCTCAAACTTGTCCGCTTCCTCAAAACCCAACTCCAAGCGCAAGTCTTCCGAGCCCACCAGTGATGCAGAGGATCCCCCGGAAGCCAAGCGTATCCGAAGCAGTGCGTGTATTACTTTCTTTAGACTCTGTCTTTCTTTTCTCAATTTTCGCTCTATAGCCAAAGATGGTTCCGTTACAGTGCATGAAATCCCAGATGAGAACGACCTGGATTTCCAGCCAGAGGTTGAAGATGACCACAGTGCGTTTGTAAATATAATCCGACGTATCGAACCTTTTACCCACAGCTTCCTATAGTCTCCGTGCACGACTCAAGGGGCGATGAGTCCGATGCAACGCAGCACCAGAGTCGCTCGCGATCCGAGCAGAAAAAGCCCGCAAAAAAGAAACAGAAACAGGGTACCAAACAGCGTATGTCGTATTTAGATTTGCACCAACTTCCAGTGCGCTTAATGTACATTCCCCGGCCGATGTCGTTGGGGAGGACGGTTTGCTCGCCGACATCAATGTCCAACCAATCGTTCAACTCGAGATACCGACTGACCCATCGGCGGACGTGTTGCATTTCTCTGGCAGAAAATTTAGCAAGGCGGTGACAAGAGTCATAGAACCTGCACCATATGCAAGTAAGTTCGTTCGCGTGGGCTCTAAGATTGGAGATAAATACTAAGCCTCCGTTAGTAGGGACCTTGTCGCCGATCTTTCTACAAACCGCCGCCACTACGCAAAGTTTCACAAGGTGAAAGATACACTTGTATTCTATTCTCAAGCTGATCTCATTGCAGCCTGAATATCACGCGTGGTGCAAGACAAATGATTTCGAATCCAAGCTTGAGGAGGACGTCAAAGCCCAACAACAAGAATAGAAGGCCAACGAACTCAAGAAGAAACTCCTCAGGCAGCAAACCATCGATCCCCACCTTTGAGAGAAGCCCGCCCAGCCAGCTCCTACTGACGAGCTGTTTCTCGATGCCGCCATTGAGTGGCTTATCGCAACTGACCAGGTCAGTAACATCATCTTTATTCTACTGTTTGCTCACGTTGCTGCATCAGCCCATTGACACGTTAATGCACCCAAAGTTCAAGGAAATGATCGACATTGCTGCTCGAGCAACCCAAGGCGTCAATCTACCCAACCGCGAACAGACGCGCGAGGCAATTATCAAGCTCTTCCATGATCAGATGACAAAGCTGAAAATCCGTCTTCATGTGCGTATCTTGCGATACTAGTATACAGTATTCCGCTCACCCTCTACATCTCAGAGCGACGCCGTAACTGGTATGATTCACATCACCTGCGATGCCTGGCAAGCCAGCAACACAGACGGTTATTACGCCGTTACTGGTCACTGGATGGAGGAGACCTCGCCAGGTGTATGGGTGCTGCGTGAGGCACTCCTGGGCTTTACCTGTATGAACAATGTGCACCACGGCATAAGGCTCGGACAGACACTTTTCAAGATTGTGGAGCGGCTCGGCATCACAAATCGTGTACGTGGTGTGGGATCTCTTCATCTTAACTCTGACTGGAGCTTTTAGGTTGGGTATGTAACCTGCGATAACGCCACTAATAATGGCACGATGCTTGTGGAGTTTTCCCGTCAAATGGCTCGTGTCGCCAAAATCAGGTGGGATCCTCTAGAAAGGCGTATCAAGTAAATTTGTCCCAAGCTTCAATTACAGCATCTGACGCTTTTTTCAGCTGCCTTGCGCATGTCATTAATATTGCGACGCAGAAGCTCATCTCTTTGTACAGCAAAACCCAGCACTATAACCCGCACGAGCCTCACGCCCATGTTCCCGATACTGATGATATCATGGCGCGCGATGAGATTGGGCTCCT
The DNA here is from genome assembly GCA_029448575.1 of Mycena maculata. Classification (NCBI taxonomy): domain Eukaryota; kingdom Fungi; phylum Basidiomycota; class Agaricomycetes; order Agaricales; family Mycenaceae; genus Mycena; species Mycena maculata. The sequence continues at coordinate 172,069 of JARJLG010000193.1, forward strand.
TCACGCGATTGCAGTCAAAGTACAGGACTTTTTTTGTCGTCATTGCCGTGCTAACAGATTCAATCGTAGGAAAGGTCTTCATCTCAGCGGAAGGAGTTGTTTCGCGATATTCAACTTCGCACTCGCACGGACCTTGATGAAGCTGCGAAGCAGATGATCCTGGACATGAAAGTCCGCTGGTCCTCCACCTGCGCAATGCTCGATTGAGGCTATGAGTTGAAAGAGTGGAGTTGATCCTGTTTTTTATGCCGATTACCAGCACCCTTACTTTAATCAGGCCGTGGACCAGTTCATCTCCGAAATTGTGGCAAATGAGCGGGACCGTGAGAAAAGCGACAAGCTGGAAGCTCTTCAACTGACTGCCGATGAGTGGAACTGGATAGACTTGTTCCTGAATGTCTTGCAGGTATGGCCGCCCCACTCAAAGTTTATGTAAGGATACTGAACCCGTCCGTAGTGCGCTCAGGATGCACAGCACCAGTTCTCATCCGATTTACGGTCCACTCCCAGCACTCGAAAAACTCCATGCTGAATGGACCTCCAAAGGTTCCAAAGAAAAGTACTTTCCTTTCCATGAAGCAATCGAAGCAGCGCTGTACAAGGTCGACGAGTACTACAAGAAGACTGGTAACTCTAATTCCTACGTACTTGCAATGGGTGAGTAAATTTGCCAAGTGAACTCGCACCTTGGTTCACTCCGTGTAGTTCTCGATCCGCGGAGAAAGCTCGCATATTTTGAGAAGCACTGGCCAAAGTCACTGCAAGCCTCGGCCAAGAAAGCACTCGAAAAGATGGTATGACTAGACTTCGTTTTTGAACTCTAACTGACACTTCGCCAAGTTCAAAGAGCGATACACACAGCTGCAAGTTAACTCCGACAAGTCAGCGCCAACTACTTCGACCCGGGCAGCACCGGCCCAGATGAAACACCGCCGGTGCTCCACACCTACAGATGACGTCGACATGGGCAGCACGTCTGCGACCCACATCGATCCAACTCGACCCTGGCTCGATGAGTTCAACGAATACCTTCAGGCCCGCGAGACCGTGCCTGCAGGCATGTCCACTATTGAGTGGTGGGGTGTAAGTTTGTTCTTCTAACTGTTCTCTTCGCGAAATAATTCATTCACCAACTTCAGCGTAACTATCATCGCTACCCAGTTTGGGGGTCCCTCGCGAGAGACTATCTGGCAATCATGGCATCTTCGGTTTCCTCCGAGCGGGCATTCTCCTCGGCCGGAATCACGATTAGCAAGCGCCGTAACCATTTGAAGGGCGACATTGTTGAGGCGCTGCAGTGCTTGAAATGTTTAATTCGCAAGGATCTTCTGTTTCGCGAGCCGGTGATTTTCAAGGAGGGCGAGGATGACGAGGTAGAGGCTGGAGGGCGAGTAAGCAACCGACCAGCTGGGACATTTTGATAGACAACGACCCGGATAATTACGAATTTCTTCCTGCCTTACCTTCTACAGACACATAATACGTACATGTACAATCTAGCATAATGGCTTTTTTTGGCTATCAAGCCCAGGCTTGGGCCTGGGCTAGGCCCCGCACCCAGGGCTCGGGCTCGGGCCTGGGGAATTTGAAGCCCGAGCCTCCCCAAGCCGAGCCCGAGCCCGGGCATTCAGGCCGAGCCGGGCCCGCGACATCACTATTCACTATGGAGCTTTGCAGAGCTTCGAGTGCTGGCAGCCAAGCGCAGCGGTCGGGCTCATTCTCCAGTACTTGAGACATTCAGGTTGTCATTTGTACAGGATCTGCCAGAGGGAGAGAAGGTCTGCAGGCACACCGAGCACAACTAATACAAAGGTTGCGAGAGAGTGCAAGTGCTCGGTGGGGGTTCAAATCCTCCTAAGACCAAGAGGTGGATGGGTAGAAAGTTGATAATATCATGCTATAAAATCTGATGAATTTCAAAAGGAGGGGGAGAGGGGGTGTCCACGTGTCCGGACCGAAGGTGGTCGGGCCGATCTCCGCGGGCTTTTCTTTTCTCTAGCAGACCGCTATTGAGTGCCCTCTTCGCAGGACACTGCAGATGCTCTAGGGAGGAATATACAAGGCATGAAGGTAATTACCGGCGAGTTACTATTGAATTATACAGAATTTTACATTATTTCATTAAGTTCATGCTCCCATTCTTCTGTGTTAGCTCAGGCCTGCTGCAGGCCTCCTCGGCCGCTTCTTCCCACTACGTTCGTTCTATAAACCCCCTGATCTGGTCCCGCTACGTCCTCAAACACCGGTGGAATGCTCGCCCTCGGGATACCAAGTGCAATCTCCTCGGTCGCATCCACCTTCATACTCTCCCATAGTTTGTGTGGCAGCTGTGTACCCCCGTGGTTGAGAGGGGATGAATACTCCGGATGAGCGATAGAGAGGTGCTCTTGCATATTGTAACATCATTGCGCATGTTGGGCTGCGCCAGGTCGAGGTGGATCGGGGAAACAGAGCACACATACAACAGGAACATTTCGGCAAGGTGTGGCTTTGGAGCCTTGCTCGACGGGCTTGAAGTTGAAGGCACAGACCATTGCACAGTTCGTTTCGATGTGCGTTGTCTTCCCTTCTTCGTGATATGCACCTCACTTTCTGGTAGGTTTGCGTGAGCACAGAAACCACAGGGATGATTTGTTCCAGCCTGTGTGTGGTCAGAAGACGGAAGAGAACATTAATGATGTACAGACCGGTACACGGAGCACCTCGCCACTCCACGGATGAAGCACAAGATATGTGTGGAGACATGTGCATGCTAATTTGCGGGACAATCACCGCACAGATGGCACATGCACTGCATCTTGTTGTCATGCTCGACGCATAGGCGGATTGGCAACATCAGCCAATTAACAATTTGATTATGGCCTGTTTGGCCTGAGAGCTTGTCATGAGGCCCACAAGGTCCAAGGGCCAAAATTATTCCTCCGAAAATGCAGAATGAGATTAGGGATCCCCACCGTACCGTATACGGTTACGGGCGTAAGAAATACGGCACCTTACGGTTGACGGCTGATACCGTAACCGTAACCGTAAGGAGAGCTGCAGAGCCTCTTACGGGACGGTACGGTACCGTATTACTGGTTCTTACTGCACTTACGGGCGTATAAATGAGTAGAAAATGAATTTATATGCAAAGACCATATCTACGCCCCTGCTGCCAGTGCGGATGCATCAGGTATATTCTCCTCCTCCGCCTGCTCCATGGATTGCAAGAGATCTTCAAAGTTCTTACATTTAAGCCGGAGATGATGCTTAAGTAACATCAGAGTCCGAATGGTCTCTGGGCTCAAACGTGCACGCCGCAAGGAGATGGTGTCTCTCCCACCTGAGAAGACTCTCTCGACGGCCACTGCAGAGCCTAGTATCAAGATGGGTGAGTTTTCACACAAAGAACTGAAAATTGGTGCTGATCTGGTATTGACATAATGTCGCGCGCCAGCCGATACAGGCGCAAACTCGGTCTTCCTCGCATACCACCATTGAACAGGGTCCGTCGACGAAGCGGCACGCGGTGCGTCGAAGTAGCGCTCAAGCTCATCGCTCTCATCTTCCTCGTCTATGCCCAGGTCCAAGTCGGCAAATTGACAACTCGAGAACCCCCCGCAGTTCCCCGTGCGGAATTGGAGGTTGTAGAGTTGGAAGCGGGGGCGGCAGATGATGAGGGCGAATAGTGATCATCGAAATACTCACGCAGGGCTTGCATTTGCTTCTCGAGATACTCGGTTAAATCCGGATCGCTGGCATAGTCCTTGCGGAGCTTCTTCAAATTGAAGCGAGGATCGAGGACTGTTAAATGATAAGTAATAAACCGTGGATGATACGCGATCACTAACTGGCAGCCCAAATGTAAAATGGGGACTGATCGTACTTGTAGTAGTAATCACTTAGCTTTCGATGAGCGTTTGTCAAGGCCTCAACCAGTTCTGGCGGCGAGTCCTGGGGAAGGGAGGACAGCTTGTCTTTTAGTGTTTTCTGCAGGCCACGAAATGTAGAGTGGGTGGAAGAGAGCATTGGGCGCGAGGTTGTCGACATTTGGCTGGTTGCAGAACGGAAATTGAGCAACCAGTCGGAGACCATCGCAATTGTGTCCCAGTCCTGCACTGTTAGCTTGTTATTATGAAGATCGCGGTTAGCAGCAATAAATGCGCTGATTTGAGTGCGATATTTGAGGGCTCGGCCTGAAAAGCGAAGCGATGATCCTTCAGGAGCCGGCTCTGGGACTTGGATGAAAGAAGGGACATACTCAGCATTTGGTGGGTTGAGGACCAGCGTGTTTTGACGTCGAGGATGAGCATATGCACATGACCACTGATTTTGGATGGGAAGAGAATCTTGTACCACTGCTGCCGCCATTGAGGACTAGACCGAACAGAGCGAATAACCGTCCGAAGCTGTCAATATGTATGGGATGAACTTCTATTGACCGCACCTCACCAAACACTGACCTTCCATACAGATGCTTTGATTCCAAGAGGCATCGGCTCAGTTGACTGAATTTCTTCATTGTCGAAGGCAATAGCCTCCTCGAGGTCGTCAGAATCAGGTGAACCAACAACTGATTCTTGATACGACGAAATCTGCTTCTTTTTATTTTCGTTCTTTTCGACAGCCCCGATCGCCTCTAGAAGCTGATGGGGTAATTTTAGGAAGTGGTGCGAACAGACGATTAGAACGTACCTGAATGACGGCCAGATGGACCGTATGGGGCATGCAGCGTAGGCGCGAATTTTGCGCCGAGAATTTAATCTTCTTAGCGAGACAAAGTCGTTTGATCGCCTCTACAAGTGTATCGTTATTCGTGGCATTGTCCATCATAAACGCGATGACCTGGTGTCAATAAGCACGATTCTATCCAGTTTTGATCAACTCACCCGACCAGTCAATCCATAGCGCTCCAATGTTGCCCATACAATATCTGCCATATTGTCACCGGAGTGTTCACCGATGAGCTCTTGAAAGTCAATCAGGAGTTCCTCTAAAAATGGATGAGTTGTGTCGCGCCCAAGAAGTAATATAGTTACCAAGTTTCCCGTCATTTGTGACATAATGGACGACTATGGCGAGGAATGCGTAGCCATTCGGTGAGGTCCACGCATCGAGAGAGATGGACACCATGCCCTTCAGCGACTAAAATTCGATAAGTACAAAATAAACAGTTTCCAAATGACGACTTACCGCGAAGAAGAATGAATGCAACTCCTTTTCCAGTTCAGTTCCCATTGCAATTACCTTGCGTTGTACAGTGCTAGCAGAAGGAACACGTAATCCGTGGGAGCGGTGGTGCACATATTTGAGGAGACGTCGGAATTCAGGTCGTTCAACCTCTTGGAAAGGTTGGTCGCATGCCACCAACCACTCAAGAAGCAGTCGTTCGAATGTCTTTTGATCCCAATCACCCTAGGGCGAACTTTGAATCGACGAAGAAGTTAAAATAATGGATGCACAAGTTCTTTCTCTGAGGCACGCGCTAGGGACTGCCGGAGGGTTTGTTGATGTGTCGCGAGAGTGGCATATTTATCCATGAATTTTTTGAGCTCAGCTCGACTGGAGAACTTCTTCTGCCCCTGTGCGATCACTTTCTCCTCTGGCGTTGGAGGCGTGCCCCTGTTGAGCAAAATTTCGAAGAGTTGGTGCATGTCCGGAGCGTTGGATTTCAGATGTCCAGTCAAACCTAGCGGCATTACGTGAGTTCATCATCATTTTGGCGCGGAAAGGTCTTACCATTCAGACTGGAATGCATGGCCTTCGAGATCTTGAGGATTTTCTTAGATTCACCGTGGGGGCAACGGTAAAATTTGTCGCCCTTCACCGAGGGCCGCCCGTGGTTAGTACCGGTTACATTTTCGAAGAAGTTGTAAATTGGATTCCGATAGCTATCCTGTCAATTGTTGAGTACCGTCCCTGATAATAACATGTAAAATTCGGACACGTACCTCCGTTTCTGTGTCAGCGGTATTGGGTCCGGCCGAATTCGTCGGCTCCGCAGAATTGGAGGTATCTGCGTTGGCGTCAGGCTGTGTCCGCTTCTTCTTCTTCTTTGGCGGCTGCTTCCTGTAACGCGAACCACCTTCGGGGACCGTCTTGGTGGGCAGTCCCTCGGCGAGCTGCACCATATCAGTACTGTTGAACGTGTCCCTGGAGTATAAATCACACCTCCTCGTGCGTGATCACAACTTCGGGATCACTGTCAGACTCACTTCCCGAATCTGCCGCGCCCGAGTACGTGGCATCCTCGTCATCACTTTCCTCAGTCTGCTTCTCCTTGCCCTTGCCCTTCCCTCTCCCCTTTGCCTTCCCATCCGATTTTGCTCTGCGCTTCTTACCCCGCAGTGCATCCTCATCGTCAGACGTCTCCTTCTCCGCAAGCAGAGCCTCATCCATTTCTTGTTTTTTCCACGCTTCCCGCGGGACGGTCCTGGAAGGAGAGCTTCAAATCAAAGAAAATAACAACAGGTTAAAAAATACCTGGTTCTGGAACTGTACCAGGTTCTGTGAAGTCAATGTCCGCCAGAGCTTTCTCTGAGCCATCAGCATTCAATGCACCCTGTTTGAAACCGCGCTCATCGCGATAAACACCTCCTATTATGTGAATAGTTGTCTCAGTGCAATTGTAGAATGTAAGATGATGAAAATCAGACCGTCTGTGCCACCTAATAGACGAGGCGGCAACAAAAAATGCCGAAGAGCATGGACTCTGAGTTCAGCCATTGTCTCGCAGCTCCTCAGTGGGCGCCATATACCCAAAAGATAGATAGGCCCTTGATTACAACAGGCTGCATATCCTACATGACACAGGGCTGCGCGGATGTCCGAAACAGAAGTTTCCGGTGTCACCGCTATATGTACCCTCAATCAGTATTCCGCAAACTGATGAGATTAAAACTCACTGAGAGCGATAGTACCGGGCTCAGCTGTATCCACAAATACTGTCATGGAATTCTGCTCCTGTGGAGGATCTGCCCAGCGTCAAAAATATACCGTACTGGCAGATGAAGGTGTCTTACCTTTCTTCTTGGGAGCACCACTCGATGGTGATCCTCCATGCCATGCTCTTCGTAAGCGGTCCAGTCGCATGTGCGAAGCGTGGTCTCGTCGATAACGCCATGGAGTATTGAACGTCTGGTACTTGATGATATTGAAGGCATTCGGACACATATTTGATATACTTTGGCAAGTCAAACACGAACAGATCCAATACAAAATACTCACCGAAGACCTGACAGGCGATGACCTAGTAGAAGTACACAGAGAAGACAAGCCCGGGAATGTCCGGAGCACACAGATACTCTAAACCCAGACCAAGCGCAGATGACCAAGGTGAGGACGAGTGGGAGGACGATACCAATAAGGTAAGCACAGATAGGAGGACCGGCAAGAAAAACAGGAACACAGAGCCAAAGAAAAAAACAAGAATGGACTTTGTCGAGAAGCCAATGGCCTGCGCTGTGGACTTAATCAAGACACCACGTGTCTCGCGGCCTTTATGCCCTGATAAACGAGACATTTATCGAAAAATTGGTAAGATGAAAGTGACGACTCACTTTTTTGAACATGCTCGCGGGCGAACATGGCTGTACAAAGGGCGTATGAGAACCTAAGAACTGCGCAGTGCATCTATTTATCCTTGGTCGGCTACGTTTCGAATCTTCTAGTGCTTGGTCGGCTACGTATCGAATCTTCTAGTGCTTAGGGGCACATGAAAAACCGCTTGGCTATGATAATAAATTTCAAATGTCTGATGATGACCCAGGTACGCCAGCCGGTGTGACGAGCAGGACAGAAAGAGTTTAATGGACAAAATGTCCGCATCGCCCGTACACCTCATTGGAGCTGTAGCAGTGGGACGTGGGACCTTCTCTGATTGCTGCTGAGGCGGCCCTGGTGCGTGGCATTGGGTTCGAGAATGATGGTGGTCGCCGCGTCGGAGATGACACGTCACCACAATCATTTGAATCTTGATTCCATTGGAATTGCCGAGTGCCGGAACCGGACGATTCGAGCCGAATTTAGGGCCCGTACAGTGCCGTATACGGCCGTATTTTATACGGCTCCGTACGGCATACGTACGGGGCCCACCCGTAACCGTAAAGGTAGGTACCAGGCGGTGTACGGGACGGTACGGGTATGCCGTACAATCCGTAACCGTATACCGTATATACGGTCACGGTGGGGATCCCTAAGTTACGAGATGAGATAATGTCTCAAGCATCTGGAGGATGCTTGGAGAATGCCCTGTGCAAATTTTCAGAACTGTGCTGTACCAGAACATCACAATCAACTCAAATTTATGCAACCTGAAGGAGTCGAACTGTTGACCTTGTCAGAATAAAAGGTGGCCTTACCTTGCCAGCTTGCGAATTGTTGGCCCTTTTTGGCATTTTTGGCCTTGTACAAGGTCACGAGCTAATTGTCAAAAGTCTGATGACCAACACATGCCACAGCAAGTGCTTGTCGGATGCCTGTATGACAATTGCCATCATGTTTGCCCCCTGTGTCAAGAGTGGATCGCTGCAAGGTCTGAGAGGATACTTTATCGGACTGCTTAGTTGGCCACTTGCACAATATGATACCGTAGATGTGAGAATCCAAATATGCCACAAGTTGTGTGTTGGAGGAACAAATAGGCACCGGTTGAACAATTCAAATTTTTAAGTCACGAAAATTGAAGAAAAACATTGTTCATTTTTCAGCCATTTTTTCATCCAGAAAAGAAGGGAAATTTTCAAAGGATTTACCACTTTTAGACTTTATTTCAAAAATTTCACTTTGTTGCGTAAAAGTGATGAAAGTGTTTTGAAAAATTCACCAGCTTTCTCGGTAAGAAAATGGCTGAAAAATAAACATCCATTTTTTTCAGGTCAAAGTGATGCCGTGACCAGAAGTTATGGCAAGTTGGATCACGGTCTGAGGTGTATGAACATCTCCATTTCCATAAAGCACCCCATTTTGGTGTCTCGACATTCAGATTTTTTCTGTGGGTTGTTGGCATATAGTGACCCAGGCGGCCACATACGTACATTCTAATACTTCCCATTGGTACGTCTGGAATTTATTATGGTCCTCTACCACCATATTCCTCATGAAACGCAAATAGTTAGGGATGCTGATTCCCGATATCCTGATCCCATAAGAACCAAGTGTTTCTACCTATCTCATAGCACGTATGTGATCTCCAAGTTTAGCTGGGTGGCCAACTAATCCGCTATTTATCTCTGTTCGGTGACTTCCAGGAAAAGATTCAGTATGCCTTTAACATCCTGTTTAAATCCATGAAAACCACTTTGATTCATGAACAGGATGTATACCTATTTGGACACCACAGGGACCAAATTCATCCAATGGTGTGGTTGGTTGAGCATGGGCTCCAAATGCCAAGGGGGCCAACTAGCCAGTCCCAAATAGTATATGGGGCCAATTATTCAATCCTGAAGGGTACTTCTGTCATCTGGTAGGTACCATGTGCTGAGCTTTCTCTGCGCAGAATGATATTCAACGTCAATATGGAATGGTACATCACCGGAAAAAATAAGAGCATGACCGCACTTACTGTACTAGCCTGTAGGGGAGCAACCGTCACGGTCACGATGGCCTCGTTGCGTTGCCTTTTTTTGTCGGGTCACTATCACGATTGAGGTCGTTGCCTGAAAAATTTCATGACTTCTGGAGACAAAGATCCTAAAAGTTTTCCGGGCATTAGAAAGTATCCAGAATCAGAAATAACTGTTAGTTCTTACTTTTGAGAGGTGGATATTAGAATAGACTGCCTGTACAAGCCCTGTAAATTGAGTAAAATATTTTTTTAGTTGCCTTATTAGGCAACGGTCACGATCACAGTGGGGGCTGTTGCCTGAAAAAAAGGCAACAGCCATGTCATGGTCTGTGGGCTGTTGCTCCCCTACAGGCTCGTACAGTACTCAATAACATCTATGTACATATTCTGAACCTTTGTGTACAATGGAGGTCGGGCCTTGGGCCAGAGGAGGGTTAAAATGAGCAAGAATTCAGAAGGCACAGTATTTGTTACTTTAGGGATGAATAAAAAGTACCTGAGGCCCAAATTGACTGCTGGACCCTTGATAGAGTGTATTAGAGATAGTTTCGCTTGATGGATTCGAATGCAGCCACAGAAGCACATCAGGGAGACGCGTCGGTGGGCGTGGGACAATCCTTTCGTCTCCATGACATTCCCCACTCGGTTGAGGCCCTGGCCTCCGTGATTTGATGCAGGACTCCGGGCCGATTAAGATCACGCCCTTCCGGGTTTTTATGGATCCAATACAAAATGGAACGGCAGTGCGGCATGGTAGATGGGATGCAGCATCTCCACACACGAAAACTAGGAACGGCAGACCAACGGAAATTTCCCACTATGGATTCCTCAGCGGGGCGCACGCCCGATGAGAAAGCGGAAGGATCACCGCGTGAAATGCATGTGAGATATCAGGTTCTCCCGTCATCAGTTCTTCGATCCATTATTAGAGGCCTGATACTCAGTAAACATAGACCATCTGGTGAGGCCGAAGCAATTTACCCATGCCACGTATCTCATCTGTTCATTGTCAACCTCCGAATTGAATTCCAGGTCAATTTTGTGTCGGCAGCTACAAGAAAATCAGTGGGGCCTAGCTGTCCGAATGGCGAATCATTAGATTATCTCACACTTGTGGGATTTCTACTGTCAGGGAAGCAGATCCGGAACCCATTCATCACGCGCATGGGTTTTCACCTGCATATAAGGGGAGACGACTAATAGTTGCGGCCACCATTCCCGAGATGCCCACCCATACCGAAATCCGCATTAGCAACATCATTGCGTGTCTGCGGCCTGCAATCACACTACTCAATGACGTCAATGATGCTTTTGGGACCCCATTCCTGCGGGCAATTTCCAACACGGCCCTATCTTTGATTGTTTTGATCCAGGTAAAGGACTATGAACCGGCAGTCCCCGGATCTGACGTGGGGTTTTAGAATGTGAAGAAAAATAAGGACGAATGTGTCCAGCTCATGGAACACATTCACTCAGTACTCTTGTCCATTGTGGAGTTTCACATCAACTCAGAGACGATAGGAAACCTTGCACCGCCTATCCTGGATGATGTTGGGAAATTTATGGAGTTTGTTTCCGGCTTCAGATCGTGGATGCATCCTCACATTGTTTCCCAGGACTATCCACAAGATCCATGCATACATTGAAGTGCAGCAAGAGGGCAACAGAATCAAGAATTTTTTCCACCAAGGTGTACTGAACACCTTGCTCAAAGAGTGTCATGTCGGGTTGCAACATGCTGCAGAAGTATTCAAGGCAGGTCATGCTTGAATGTGATGGCCATCTGGAACTTACCTGTCCATTAGATTGAGTCAGGTGTCAGCCTTTTGCCCAGTATCACAGAGATGCAGAAAAGAGAAGAAGAGCTTCACAAGGAGCTCCTTGAATTGATTTCAAGTCTTTCGGATGGAACTGGTTCGGACGCGGCTTCTTCGGTATGTGAGTCTCCTGTAATGATAGCTCGGGCATGACCATTTGCATTAGGTTTACCAGACATTCAATAGCTCACAAATCAGGTACGATTCTCACCGAAATCTCAAACTGAGACATACCAATCTTGCAACAGCTCCAAGTCCTTCTCTATGTTGCCTCCCCACCCACAGATCTTTCACGGCCGTGAATTAGAAGTCCAAGACATTGTCCACATGCTTTGCCAGAATTATCCCAGAATTGCAATTCTAGGGCCCGGTGGTATGGGTAAAACAAGTCTCGCAAGAGCTGCACTGCACCACCCGGATATCGCCGCAAAGTATGAGCATCGGTTATTTGTGCCGTGTGATGCAGCTAGCACGAGTAGTGATATTGCTACGCTGATTGGGGCCCATATTGGTCTCAACCCCGGAAGGAACCTCACAAGACCCATCATCCAATATCTGGCTGAAAACCGAACCACTCTCTTGATCATAGACAACTTGGAAACAGCCTGGGAGCCCATGACATCTCGTAGTGGTGTTGAAGAACTTTTGTCTCTTCTTACAGATATAAAGAACCTTGCATTGATAGTAAGCAGATGGTTGTTTGAGTACCAAGCCTTGCTGATTAGGCATAGATCACAATGCGGGGTGCAGAAAGGCCAGCCAGAGTCTCCTGGACCCGGCCGTTTCTATCCCCTTTGAAACCTTTATCAGCTGAGGCTGCTAGAAAGATGTTCATGGACATTACCGATAATTTTCATGGACCCAGCGAGATGGACCAGCTGCTTCGATTGACTGATAATATGCCATTGGCAGTGGATCTCATAGCCCATTTGGTGGACTATGATAGCTGCACTGGAATCCTGACTCGCTGGGAAACAGAAAAAACCACTTTTCTCTCTGTAGGCCATGGCAAACAATCAAATTTAGACACATCCATCAGGCTTTCTCTTTCAAGTCCCCGATTTACCTCCATGCCGGGGGCAAAGGATTTATTGAGTCTCCTCGCAATCCTACCAGATGGCCTCTCAGACACTGAGCTTCTGCAAAGTAAACTTCCCATCAGGGATATATTGGCCTGCAAAGCCATGCTCCTCCGCACATCACTGGCATTCTTAGATGACAAGAAACACCTCAAATCACTTGTACCCATCCGGGAGCATATGCAATATTTCCACCCAGTGACACTATCCCTAGTTCAACCTCTCCAGAAACATTTCCATGCACTTTTGAATCTATATCGGAAACACCATGGTTCTGAGCATGGAGCCAACCGAATCAATGATGTAACTGTAAATTTTGCAAATCTGCATGAATTGCTTTTGCGAGGACTACATCCACAAAACCCGGATCTCACAGATACAATCAAATGCACTATCTCGTTGAATCATTTCAGTCGACGGACTGGACATGGATGGCTCGCATTAATGGACCAGATTCCAAATCTTTTCCCTCAACCATGTGATCACAGACTAGAAGTCGAATTTATCACAGAAGTCCTCGATTCCCGGATGAGGCATCCTACCCACAATCCAGAACTCCTGATTTCTAGGGGACTCTCCTACCTACACTATTTGAATGATGCAGTGCTCGAGTGTCCGTTGATTTTAGTTGTTATCCCTATATTTCCTAATATGTTTGATAGGCCATTTTTATAGCGCAGTGTCAAGTTACCATATTGACAACACCGGAAATCTATCAGAGGCCACGAAGTTTTGCGAGAAGGCTCTCATACGGGCACAATCTTCTAGAGATGCAAAAGAACAGGCACGTGTTTTGAGACAGCTTGTATTCATCAAATCAGCAATAGGTGAATATGCCACAGGCAAGATACTCGCAATGGAAGCACATAGGTTTGCTAGATTAGCCACAAATTTCTATGAAGAAGCACAGGCACTGTGGGTGGAGGCCCAATGTTGTCGTGCACTTGGTGACCACAGACATGCTCTTTTTCTGCTGCACAGAGCAGGCAAACTTGTGGGGCTTTGCGGTCTGTCTGCAGGCAACCTTGCTCATAACATCATGAACTCTGTGGCCGAGGCACATCTTCAGAGATCTGAGTATGCCCAAGCAAAAATAATTCACTTGAAAATTGCCACAGACACATCTGGAGCACTGGATAACTTTCATCATGCTTTTGCGCTTCTGAATATTGCACAGCTTGATGTGAAGACTGGAATACCAGCAAACATTATACATCACAATGTGGACGAAGCAAATAGCTTCTTCAGGAGGATTTCAGATTCTAGAGACAGCATTTACTGTGAACAAATTCTGGCAGAACTCAAGCTCAGAGAAGGAGAGACAGTTATTGCCAAGGGGAGTTTTGAAAAATGTCTGCAGCATGCCTGGACCACCACCAATGCAGAGGGGGTGCTATGCTGCCTAGAGGAAATGGGAGATAGTAACCAATGGAGTCCCACTGACTTCCATTGGACATCGACATACACAGTGGTCCACTTATCATTTGCAATGAAAAACCAGAACAAGGTGGCATTGTACAAGGCACTCCGCTGCCTAGGAGATGTTTTCCTGGCTAATGGGGATGAAATGACCGCAACAAATCTCTTTCTAGTGGCTCTGGATGGTTTCACATATATGGATGTTCATCGGAGCAGAGCTGACTGTATGCTGCGCTTGGGGGATATATCCAAGAGACAGGGAGATCTCATGAGGGCGACATCACTTTGGACCCAAGCCAGACCACTGTTTGAGAGGTCGTTGCAGGCAAAAGATGTTGCTAAAATTGATAGCAGGTTTGCCGATCTCGAGAAGGCAAAAATGGAGCAGGAGAAATAAATGGGCCTTTCTTGGAGGATTTGCCCACCACTGGTGTTGGGGTCCGTTCTGATCCAATGCCGTGGACGAGGACAAGGTGGTAGCCTCAGCAGGAAATTCAATATTGACTTTCTCGGAATCCCGACTGGACTTGCCTAACCTTCTCACATCACAGATGTCTTGTCGCAAGGAGACATCATGCACCCATTTTCACTACTCCTCGCTTATTTACTTTCATACACGGTCACCTTTCTCATTTCTCCCCTGCATATGTCTGTATTCTTTCAGGAAGATCTGTTTTGATATCCTTGTATAAAACCCTTTGTGTGCTTAGGTTCACTGCATTTGGGTGCACATTTATCGACTCGGAGCTGTGCGTGTATCTGTATTAGATTGTCAGCGTGCACCGGATTGTTGGAGAAAAGACGAGAAAAAACAAAAGGAAATCTCACAATGATCACATGACCTGGGCCCTGATTCGAAAGAAAGATCCCCTGCAATCGAAATAATATAATTGAATTACTATTTGAGACCCCTTACCTGGCCACCTAAGCATTCATCCCTCACTCTCAATCTGTCCGCTGACCCCACGTGCGCCCAACCGTGTCAGAATGAGGACAGGCATCCTACGAAGAGTTCAAGACCACTCCCACCCAAATATGTAAAGATTTGCCATTACAATGAATTTATTTCGGCCGGCAGTTCAGCATGGCCAAATAACAGGCCACCCAGTCAAATCAAGTCGCGAGACTTGAATCCAGCGCCCAGATCCATCGGAATGTTAACTAGGGTATATAGTGACAATTTGAACATATAATACTTCATGTGCAACCCATATGAGGCGTGTAAATGACTACTCCTCAGATGTGGGAAAGCCCCGAAACAAGGTCTCTGGAGCAATAGTTGAGCCATTGGACACCAGAAAGTATTGTAGCCAATTCCAGAGTGGTAGCCCCACGGTGTTGTCTGATACAACATCGGCCAGGGGGAGCGACTCAAAAAAAGAGGGGCACGTTCATGGGGGCATAGCGGGGAGGATTTTGACTTATCGGTGGCGGGGACAGTGGCAGGTGAGTCCCCCGAATCGGGGAGCAGATCGAGCCCCCAAAGTCCTGGAACGGTTAAGAATTGGTGGAGAGCCAGTTGAGACAAGAAAACCAAGCCGTATCGGCGTAAGAAATTGATGTTCACACGTTGCGGGTCTTGATCCGAGATGTCGTAACTTTCGATCAACTCATCACTCTGGCTCCAAATTCGGGTCAGACCTTCGTTATAGATCGTACTCCCATCCCCTATTATCCCTGGAAGTGAAGAACAAAATGTTGGCGTACTAGACTCCAAATGGCCAACTAAGTGGGGTGGCCAGGTAAGGGGTCTCAAATAGTAGGTGTGAAGGAATCCGTGTTTAGATTGTATTGTGGTGAACCTAAATTGTTGTGGGCAGAGAGGGATACCCAAAGAACATGATATGCCCTCCCATCCAATCCGGGACTCGAACACAAAGTTCACAACAGTGCTCGGATGGGTAAGTTGTTTGGGGGCGACCCTCCCATCCACCTTCCGACAAATAAAACAGCCCTCAAGTTACCCCGGGAATCTATTCAATTACCGGCAATTTCGGGTCAAGTTATAGCCACTTACTCTTAACGGTCCGTTGCTGGTGCATTTGGCAAATCAAAAAATCTTGAACATGAGCGATCTCGTGAGTATCTGAATGCCTACCTGCACATCTGAGAATGGAGAGAACAAAATGCAATTGGCAGCACATGGAATAAGCTTTCAGAGTGTGAACATCTGATTTGATGAGCTTGCGTACAATGTTGATGAGGGATGACCAGAACTGTGGAAGTGGAAGTGACTTCCACTTCCATTTCCGACTCCCAGTGGAAGTGGAAGTCACTTCCACTGGGATCTCACTTCCACTGGAACACTTCCACTTCCACCACGTAATGTCACACCTCCGCCACCCGTTGTTCTTTTGGCCGTCACCGTCGCCTGCCCAAGCCCGCCCTTCCTTGCCGAAATGGAATTTGATGCGCCTCGCGCTTCGGCCCGGCGCAAATCACGGTCACCTGATTTCATGGTAGAATTCAGGCAGTAGGAGTGATTTGCAGCCAAGCCAGGTAGCACCCAAAAAATATGTACAAGTAATAGTTGCACTGGGATCTTCGAAATACGGAACAACTATGGAAATAAAATATAGGGGCTCTACGGAAAGTAGTCGGTAAGACCACCTGGCAAGTGTAATGTGTCCGAAGTATAGTAGAAGTTGTCGGAGGGGAAAAGGGGTTCAAGAGCAGGCTCAAGCTCGACCATGTGTTCGTTCCCAAAATCAGGTTGTTCAGAAAAGTGAAGAGCTGGTACGAGACGATGAGCGGGGCTCTCAGGCTCGGGGCCCGGGGCCTCCGAGTCTGATAATCCGGCAAATTCGTTCTCGCCGGGAAGCCGTTGCTTCTCCTTCTCGCCCTTTCGCTTCGTCTGTTTGACGCCAGAAGTCGCTTTAAGCTCCTTCTTCCTGCTCCGAAGTGATTGGGTAAGTGTTGTTGACTGCTGAATGGCATCGTCAATAGTTTCCAGTTCATCGCGGGCCTCGGAACGTTCCGCTGCTTGACGGTAATGTGATTCCCGTCGTGACGCATTTCTACGGTCGCGTTGGGGCTTGGTATTCAGGTGGTTGACGAGGACACAGGAATCAACCATTGTCCGGATTTTCTCCTCCATCTGAAGATCAAGTCGATAGGCACTATAAAACATGAGTCAGATGTTATCTCGGCAATGCATGCGACTCTGCATACGTCTGGATGGCCTCAAGGATCGATAGATTAGTACCAGTATGTTGATTGGTATATGGGTGAGCGCTCTCATTCAAATTCGTGTCACCAGGAGTTAGTAACCAATCATCCTCGGACATGTTCGAGAGGAAGCGGTTGATGGACGGAAAGAACCAGGGAGCAGAATCCTTGTCTGCAATCCAGTCTAATTCATTCAGTGTGAAATCGACCAATAAAGATGATCAGGGACTGTACATACCTCTGACGACCTTGTATTCAGAGTCCTTGCACCATTGGACGAACTCATCCAGCTCTTGCTGGGTTTTGATATACGGACATCTTCGGATTCGGCCCATAGGGATACCGGGGACGATTTTGGCCATGGCAGAAAATTTTCTGTAGTGGCATGAGTACTGTATCATCTCGCAGGTAAACGAGCCACATACCGCTCCAAATGAAAAATACAGGTCCTCAGAATTTCCAGGAGGATGAGCTTTGGATTCCGTTCGTGGATGCCACTGAGATGGGGCTGGTTCCGACCCACGAGGTAAGCCCCCAGCGCATTTGCTTGGGGCTTGCTCCCATCAACAAGAATCGCTTTCAGACCTTCACCATCAATAAACTTGAACTTCACTTCGGTTTTGGTGACATAAGCGATGGTTTCCCAAAGTCCGGGCCACATTCTCGTGAAGACGTCAAGTGTCTCGTGCTGGCTGTAAATCCTTCCGATCGTAACTCCTGTGGGTGTACACATCAACCGTGTTTAATTTAATCCAGACCTGAACGAGACGTACGGAAATTGAATCTCTCCAGAAAAATAACTACTTCCCACTCCTTCCAAGTGCCGTGAACCCGCGCATAAGTATTGTCGTGCAGCGAGGCCTGCACGCCATGGATAAGGTTGGCGAGATATGG